>JAIFOV010000566.1:0-100476 GCA_020654155.1 Novius pumilus
TTTCTTAGGAGCGAGCGTTAACCGACCAAAATCGATTCGCGACACCCTTTTTCTTTCTTTTTGAATTACGAAAGGTCCTAGAGTTTCGCGACCTTCTAGCATAAGATTGCTCGCATTATTTGTGGAACACTTCTGGAAGATCGTCGCGTCGTCTGACCTATCGCGTCCGAGATACAGGCAAAAAGCAAAGAATTTCGCGTTTACGGATTCTTTACTCCAAGAAAGGAGGGAGCTACAGAATCGAACGGCAGCAAAAAAACAAAGAACCATCCTTGCCCTTTCCGAAAACGTATCTCGCGTCTTCCGATCGTACGTACTTGTTGAGATACGGGCTTTTGAAAGTTTCGCGAAAATGAGCGATTTTCGGTTTTTCGCGAAGAAATCGAATTAAGTTCGAGGTCCGAGAGTATAAAAAAGTACCCGCGATAAAACACCGTTCTTCGCGGATCGTTCGAGTCCCTCTTCCGATCCTGTAGCTTCCCGACAAATGTCACAAAAATTCGCAAAAAAAAAACGAGCCGTCGTCGATAACTCAATAACGGCCAAACCGATCGCGTCCGCTTTCAAACTGGTTCGAATAGACGTCGAGATCTAGCGATCCCGACCAAAACGACCCTTTATTCCCGAAATTGGGCCCGACACAGACATAATATTGTTCTTTTTGTTATGCAAGGAATTAATTGCCCTTTGTCCTGAATATTGAACTGGCAGACTGGTTGGTCCAGCCTTTCGTTCGGGTTACAAGAGTTGTGTACTCTTGTTTCTTGTGTCTTGTGTGTCGTTGTACTTGCGAACTACATCTGTGAATTTAAATTTACTCCTGTTCATAAATAAATAATTCAATAATAATTCAGATACCCCAAACACTGTTTTAGAAAATAATAAAAATGGCTAACGACATCGCCTTGAAAATCAATTCCGATAAATGCGAACTATATTTTTGCTCAGGCTTTGTGGATGAAACAATCCTTCAGTCATTCAACAAAATTTATCCAGGGATACGAGTAAATGCTCCTGAAAATGTGTAAATTCTAGGAACTTCTGTTTTTGAAGATGGAGTTCAACAATTGAACAATTCAACAATTGTTCAACAAGAAGTATAATCAACTAGAATTTGTACTATCCATCTCATGTTGCGTTTTTACTATTGAAAAACTGTGTTTATATTCCTAAACTCATTTATTTCTTAAGGACTTGTCCACTTTGGAAGTTCAACAATCTTTTAGTCAAAATAGATTCCCTGCTTGGATCTTCTTTCCAATCAATTTTCAACATTGTACTTGACAAGAATAAGTGGATCCTATCTACTGTCCCAATAACCGACGGATGTAGCACTACCCTTTTCCTTGAACCTACTTTTGGCTCAATTACGTCACTTTAGGGAGAAGATCGATATTTGCCAACAGGCCGAAGCTTTGAAGAAGTGGAATTCCTTTAACACTCTTTATAAAAACAATAAAATAATAAATGAAAAAAATTATACTAAAATAAATAATAATAAAAAAAAGAAAATAGAAAAAATAAAAAAAAGAATAAATAAAAAAAAAATATTTGTTTTATGTCTTTGATAATTGAAGTAGTCAAATGGAATGAAGAATTTTATCAATGAAATATTTCAATATGATTAATTGGAGTTAAGAATTAATGGATATTTGGAATAGAATGTTATTGTTTGTTATACAATACAGAATGGAAAGATTTTATCATGGTTATATTATTTTGGATATGGTTTTCGATTTTGATAAATGAAATAATGGAATGGGTTTCGATGAATTTGATGCTATGACGAAGGTTTTATGTCTGATAATTGCAATGGTCAATTGGAATAAGAACCTTCATGGATTGAGTATTTTAACATTTGGAATGCTTAATTGGAGAAAAAGAATTTGAAGAACAGAAGAATAAAAGAATATAGAACGGAAAGAATTTTTCATGGTTTCATGGATTATTTGTTCTATGTCTTTAATAATTGGAATGGTCAAATAGAATGAGGAATTTTATGGATTGAATATTTTAATATTTCGAATGGTTATTTGTAGTGACGAATTGATGGATTATATTATTATGGTTATATTATTTTGGATATGGTATTCGATTTTGATAAATGAAATCATGGAATGGTTCTTTGACGAATTTGATGATATAACGAAGGTTTTATGTCTCTGATAACTTCAATGGTCAAATGGAATAAAAAAACTTCATGGATTGAATATTTTAATATTTGGAATGCTTAATTCAAAAAGAAGAATTTGAAAAACAGACGAATAAAAGAATATAGAATGGAAAGAATTTTTCATGGTTTTATGGATTATTTGTTTCATGACTTTGGTAATTGGAATGGTCAAATAGAATGAGGAATTTTATGGATCGAATATTTTAATATTTGGAAAGGTTGATTGAAAAAGAAGAATTTGAAAAGATGTTTTCGATATTTGGAATGGTCAAATGGAATGAAAAATGTTATGAACCAAATATTTTAATATTTGGAATGGTTCATTGGAGTGACGAATCAATGGATTATATTATTATGGGTATATTATTTCGAATATGGTTTTCGATTTTGATGAATGGAATCATGGAATGGTTTTTTGATGAATTTGATGATATAACGAAGGTTTTGTACCTCTGATAACTCCAATGGTTAAATGGAATAAAAAAACTTCATGGATTGAATATTTTAATATTTGGAATGCTTAATTCAAAAAGAAGAATTTGAAAAACAGACGAATAAAAGAATATAGAATGGAAAGAATTTTTCATGGTTTTATGGATTATTTGTTTCATGTCTTTGGTAATTGGAATGGTCAAATAGAATGAGGAATTTTATGGATCGAATATTGTTGAAATAGTGTATCAAAATTAGTAATACTAACGCCATCTATGTAAAAAGTATGTAACTGATGTATTGTCAAAATTAAAAAAAAATAGTCAGTCTGTTGCGAATACTCGACGTGTCTTAATAGGTTATGGGCCGCTCCCACATTTATCAGTTATTTTAATAGTTTAAAATAGATAAATAGTGCACTAGTATTGCAAAAAAATGGCTACGAACTATATTACCAGTGTGCCAAAGTTAAAAGGCAGGGAAAATTACGACGAGTGGTGTTTTGCTGCTGAAAACTTGTTGGTGCTATATGGAATGGACAAGTACATCAAACCGCCAACTGGATTTGAAGTTAAACCAGTGGAAGATGCAAAAACGAAGGCGAAGCTTATTTTGACGATAGACCCAGTATTGTACGTGCATATCAGAAATACCCAGAGCTCAGCTGAATTATGGACTAAGTTAAAGACCATGTTTGACGACTCGGGATTTTCTAGAAAGATCACCTTGCTTCGACATCTAATATCCATAAGACTTGAAAACTGTGATTCAATGGTAAGTTATGTAACTCAAATTGTCGAAACAGCGCAAAGGCTGAATGGCACAGGATTTACAATTACGGATGAATGGGTTGGGTCATTATTATTGGCTGGCTTGTCGGAACGATATTCTCCAATGATAATGGCAATAGAACATTCGGGAATTCTGATAACCGCTGATATCATTAAGTCAAAATTACTTGACATGGAAGTTGTCAATGTCAACGACTCAGAATATAATGCAGAAGGTGCTGCATTCACGGCTAGAGGAAAATATAACTCTGGCAACACTAAGCAAAGAAAATTTGGAGGTAACCGCGGTATGCCAACGTCAGATAAGAAAGTAACAAGTGATACAACCAAAACAAAAGAAGTTACATGTTACAAGTGTAAAAGTAATGGACATTACAGAAATCAGTGTCCAATGTTGAAGAAAAGCACTAGCAAATGCGTGTTTAATGTTGTTTTCTTCAATGGAAACTTTAACAAGGAAGATTTTTACGTGGACAGCGGGGCAAGCGCACATCTCACAGTAAACAAGGATTGGCTGAAAAACATGTGTAATTCGCCGTGTTTATCTGAAATTGTTGTCGCTAATGATTCAAAAGTCCCAGTTGTTTGTTCCGGAGACGTAGAAATAGTGTCAGATTTGGATTGCCACATAACTGTAAAGAATGTGCTGTGTGTTCCTAGTTTGACAACAAACTTAATATCAGTAAGTGAGCTTATCAAGAATGGCAACAACGTCATATTTAAAAATGAATGTTGTTATATACGTGACAAAAATGACGATTTAGTTGCGATAGCTGATTTAACCAACGGTGTATATAAGTTGAGGTTACAAAAACAGCATTGTTTGTTGACATCTCCAGCTATCACAGGACATTTATGGCATCGAAGATTAGCTCACATCAACAGTCAAGATATGAACAAGATGAAAAATGGAATAGTAAATGGCATATCATATGAAGGTTCATTTAACATATCAAAGTCACAATGTAAGACATGTTGTGAGGGAAAACAAATGAGATTACCATTTACTCATAAAGGTGAAAGAAGTGCTGAACCTTGTCACAGAATACATAGTGATTTATGTGGACCTATGGAGGTGAACTCATTAAATGGCAACAGATACTTCATGCTGTTAATTGATGATTATAGTCGGATGACTTTTATATATTTTCTTAAACAAAAGAGTGAAGCTTTCAACAAATTTAAAGAATTTAAATTGCTTGTTGAAAATCAGCAAGGTAAGAAAATAAAAATATTTCACACGGATAAGGGCTTGGAATTTTGCAACCGTGAGTTTAGTAATTACCTGAAGACTTTTGGCATTATACACCAGACTACAAACAGCTACACACCCGAACAGAATGGTATTTCAGAAAGGGCTAACAGAACAGTGATAGAGAAAGCCAGATGTTTACTGTATGATGCAAAGCTAGACAAGAGATTTTGGGCAGAGGCAGCAAACACTGCAGTTTATCTAAAAAATCGGTCTATTGTGTCAGGAGCTGAGAAAACACCATTTGAGCTATGGTATGGTAAAAAACCTGATCTTAGCCATATTAGATTGTTTGGCAGTAAAGTGATGATGCATATCCCCAAGGAAAAGCGCTTTAAGTGGGATAAAAAGGCTATGCAACATATCTTAGTGGGATATGGAGAAGATATCAAAGGATACCGGTTGTATAATCCTCACAAGAAGACCATAGTTACCAGCAGAGATGTTGTTGTAATGGAAGGTGAGACCATGGACGGTAACTCCGATGAAAGTTTGGCTATCTGGATACCAGATGAAGCATCATCAAGCGTCATGGAGAAGATGAGCAACACTTCAGTGGGGGAGTTCAGTCCTGTCCATATAGAAGGTGAAGATAATGATATATCTTCAGATTCTTCAGTTTATGGGGATGTTGATGAAACCTTGATAGAACCTCAGACAACCGAGGACCCCAAACAAGTCATCCAGCATACATTAGGCCAAGATGCACAGAGCAAACGACAGAGGAAGAAGCCTGAACGATATGGATTTAACAATATGTGTGTTTCTAGTACAGTTCCAGCAGCTGAGGAAATATCACTCTCAGAGGCTCTGGAGGGTCCTGAGAAGGAGCAGTGGCGACATGCCATGACTGAAGAATTCCAGTCGTTCGAGGACAATGATGCATGGGAACTAATTCAGAACCCAGGTAATGTGTCAATTGTAAAATGTCGGTGGGTTTTTATCAAAAGTTTGATGTGGACAATATAGTGCGTTATCGAGCAAGGCTAGTAGCTAAAGGCTTTTCTCAAAAACCAGGAATAGACTATAATGAAACTTTTTCGCCTGTTGTGCGTCATTCAACTTTAAGATTGTTATTTGCACTTAGTGTTAAATTGAGAATGAGTATCACACATTTGGATGTTACTACAGCCTTTTTAAATGGTTTTCTGAAAGAAAATATATATATGTCAATACCTGAAGGTTTTGCAAACAAAAGTGGGGGAAATGTATTAAAATTAAAGCGGGCAATTTATGGTTTAAAGCAGTCTTCATTAGTATGGTATGAACGGGTTAAAGATTGTCTTTGTGAATTAGGCTTTGGAAATAGTAAGTATGAACCATGTTTGTTTGCGAAAACTGATGGTAAAGTTAAAATAATAGTAGCATTATATGTAGATGATTTTTTAATTTTTTCAAACAGTGATATTGAAACTGAAAAGTTAAAAAAATTTTTAGGATCAAAGTTCAAATTAAAGGACTTAGGACCTGTAAGACAGTATCTAGGCATGAGAATAAATTTAGATAAAAATAAAAATGTAATAACTTTAGACCAAAAGCAGTATATTGAACAGTTAGCATCTAAATTTCAAATGTCTGATTGTAAGCCACAAAGTACTCCAATAGAACCAAAATTAAATGTACAGAAATCTAAAGAATGTTTACCTGATGTACCTTATCAAAAACTTATTGGAAGTTTAATGTACTTGGCAGTATTAACAAGACCTGACATTGCCTATGCAGTCAGTTATCTCAGCCAATTTAATAATTGCTATAATATTAATTGTTACAACTATGCAAAACGAATTTTGAGATATCTGATTTGTACCAAAGATTACTGTTTAAAATATAGTAATAGTGACACTGATCTACAAGGTTATGTAGATAGTGATTGGGCAAGTGATGCTCTAGATAGGAAATCTTACACCGGTTTCTGTTTTGTGATGTCCGGATCGGCCATTTCTTGGCAAAGTCGGAAACAGAGCACTGTAAGTCTTTCCAGTACAGAGTCAGAATACACAGCTTTGTCCGAAGCTTCTAGAGAAGCTGTATATTTAAGAAATTTGTTACATGAAATTACAGGAAAATTGTGTGCAATTAATTTGTATTGTGATAACCAGAGTGCATTGAAACTAGCATCTACTCATCAGAGTCATAGTAGGTCTAAACATATAGATGTACGTCATCACTATATTAGAGAGGTTGTTAAGAATAATTATGTAAAAATTAATTATGTTCCTTCTCAAGAAATGCCTGCAGATCTTTTGACCAAAGGTTTGTGTTCTGTGAAACACTATAAATTCATGCACATGTTAGGTTTATTTCTATTGTAATTTCTTATTAGTTGTTCAGTTTATTTTGATAAGTGGGGGTGTTGAAATAGTGTATCAAAATTAGTAATACTAACGCCATCTATGTAAAAAGTATGTAACTGATGTATTGTCAAAATTAAAAAAAAATAGTCAGTCTGTTGCGAATACTCGACGTGTCTTAATAAATATTTTAATATTTGGAAAGGTTGATTGAAAAAGAAGAATTTGAAAAGATGTTTTCGATATTTGGAATGGTCAAATGGAATGAAAAATGTTATGAACCAAATATTTTAATATTTGGAATGGTTCATTGGAGTGACGAATCAATGGATTATATCATTATGGGTATATTATTTCGAATATGGTTTTCGATTTTGATGAATGGAATCATGGAATGGTTTTTTGATGAATTTGATGATATAACGAAGGTTTTGTACCTCTGATAACTCCAATGGTTAAATGGAATAGAGAAACTTTATGGATTAAATATTTTAATATTTGGAATGCGCAATTCGAAAAGAAGAATTCAAAAGTCAAAATTCGAAAGTACAGATCCCTAATTGAACAAAATCTGATCTTTGTTCCATTCGCTATCGAAACCTTTGGTCCTTGGTGTGATCAGGCATTAGATTTTGTTAAAAAATTAGGAAAATTGATAAGTCAACGAACAGCAGAACCTAGAGCAACTTGTTTCTTGATGCAGCGGATTGGAATTGCAATCCAAATTGGAAACGCAACATCAATCATGGGAACTTTCCCGAAAAACAAGCCTCTAGATGAAATTTTTTATGTACTTAGCGAATTTTTATAGTGTTAAATTAAATAGTATGATTGTAATATTACAATACTTGCAATACTTTAAAATATTCCATTATAAAAGAAGAATTTGAAAAACAGAAGAATGAAAGAATATTGAATGGAAAGAATTCTTCATGGTTTTATGGATTGTTTGTTTCACGTCTTTGGTAATTGGAATGGTCAAATAGAATGAGGAATTTTGGGGATTGAATAATTTAATGTTTGGAATGGTTGATTGAAAAAGAAGAATTTGAAAAAATGTTTTCGATATTTGGAATGGTCGAATGGAGTGAAAAATGTTATGAACTGAATATCTTAATATTTGGAATGGTTAATTGGAATGAAGAATTAATGGATTATATTATTTTGGTTACATTATTTTGGATATAGATTTCGATTTTGATAAATGAAATAATGGAACGTTTTTCGATGAATTTGATGCTATGACGAAGTTCGTTCAATGAGTAGAAGATTTATTTCATTATTATCAATTGGGGGTTAGGGGTTGTATGTTATATGTTATTTCATTCTAATCTTTCAATTGTTGTATTATGATTTAGATAAGAGTAATTGGCTCAGGAACTCGATAAAAAAATAAATTGTCTGTCCTTTAAAACTGAACGTGCAACGAATCGATCATTTCAAAAGTGTTGGGATATAATTGATACAAGCCGGATTCTATCCAATGATATAAATGCTGAAACATCTGCAGAAAAAACTCTCCTAATTGCAATACAAGACAAGCCAGTGTTTGGCTTTATGCGAGCCCATCAAGCAAAATTGGAACTTTGATTGATGATCAGGATTTCAAGCTCTGCATAGCGCTTCGTCTTGGCATAAAACGTTATCAATGCCACCCTTTTATTTGCGGAAGTGTAGTCTGCGAAGAAGGTTTTCATGGTCTTAGCTGTACATTTAGTCAAGGCCATCACTCACGTCGCAACGAACTCAACCAAATTATTGAGCAAGATTTATCCTCTTGTGGTTTCTCATCTATGCTTGAACCTAATGGCTTGTGTAGGGATGACTGTAAACGACCGGATGGTGCCATACTAGCCCCATGGAGTTGTGGTAAACGCCTTTTAAGATACATCGCCAAGACCCCTATCTCTCCAGGGGTAGCACCAGAAATTGCCTCCAAGAAAAAAAAACGATAAATATACCCTTTTGAAATCTAATAATTCGAACCCTCAGCTTTCGAGACCCTTGAGCCCTGTAGTAAACAAGCTTTTTCATTCCTGGAAGAATTGGGTAGTTACTTGATACGCGAATCCGGTGATCTACGAACAGAAAGCTTCTTATATCAAAGGTTATCACTAGCTATACACCGCGGAAACGCAGCTAGCATCAAAGGAACGTTTCCTAATCAACCACAACTGGATGAAATTTTTAAATCATAGTTTATCATGTCATTTTGATTGAGGATGGCGAGCATCCTGTTCTTCCTTATATTGTTAAATAAATAAAAGTTTATTATTAATAGAGAAATAAGTAGGTAATAAAAAAATATATCTTCTGAAACTGTTTTTGATTTTGGGTCCAGAATATCTCTGCAACAGAATGTTGACTCAGACCATTGATAAGCATCGAATATTTCACAGTGAAGCACAATTTAGTTAATTGTGTGCTGTAGTTAATTGTCGCGAAGCCTCAACGATTTTTTAATGAACTGACTAGTGGGATGATCTCAACGATATTCAACATAACTATTTTCAACATATGGAATGATGAAATACTGAAGAGTAGTGAAAACCCTGTGGGATTTCATTATATTGTTATTTAACCATTATATGAAGTCATATGATCCCATGCTGTTTCGTGAAACTCGCTCCGCTTAGCCAATTTCGCAACAAATTATCTCATAGAAATGCGACTCCGAGTGCTACAGCCGAAAGAGAAGATACGGTGGATGGTCGTGCCGGAACAATTAATACTGATAACTTAATCCCGTGGCACGGAAGCATTTCGAAATTAAATCTTCTTTACCGCATAAAACACTTAGAAGAGTTCATAGTGCGAAAAGCAACGCTCAAAACGTCCGCAATCCAATTTGTCCGATCCTCGGAAAACCTGATACCGAAAAACCGGAGAGTGGCACCCATACTGGCGGAGGCGCCGACCGAAAATCAGTTAATTAACACATTACGTCGACATAATTCCGACCAACATTTACGTTCGGCCAATTAATAGAAAGCCGCTTCCGTTTCGAAACGACGACTTCAGAAATAGCTGAATAGTTCCGATAATTCACAGTAAAACACACAACTCCGCGTGTTATGATAAAATTTGCTCGTTATAATCGGCAATGGTGTTTATTCAGGCGAATTCGGCGATATTAATATTTCGACGTGAAACCGTTGTTTAATCACATTTTCGGCTTACGGCAACATCGCGATAATCGCTCCTGACAGAAACTCGATTACAAGTTGGGAACAGAGGGGGAGACAAAGCGTCATCGGAAACCCTCATTGTCCAACTTTTGCGTGCGTTCAAAACGTGAAAAAAAAAGAGTCGATTCTGAACGCTTTATGTTCGACAAATATCAAGTCGTGTTTGCAGTCAGTCATTTTAAGCGGTCATTTTGAAACGGGCTTAGCGATTTATCATTTGGACGGTTGAGCAAAAAATTAACACGACAATTTTAGGGATGGGAATCATAAGTCTCGAGCTGTACTGAGACAGGTTCATTATTAATTGAAGACGATGATGACTTAGTAGAAGTTTGGACAACCTTAATGATGTGAATGAATGAAGGGTTGCCTGACTCCTTTACACATGATTTGATTATGTGTTTCAAATATTAAGGTAGATCTAAATGGAAAAGGGGTGGAAGTAGCTTGGAAGTTCATTTTCCCGTTGATATCTGGCAAACGGTTAATCTAATGAAGAATTTTTGAAACCTAACTTATATGATAATTGCAATAAAGTTTGGCAGATATTATGGACCAAGTAAATATCTTTTTCAGGCGACCACGTCAGAAAGTGGTGTATATCGCCACGCCTACCTATCGAAGAAAGTTGACAATTACATGCAACTGTGCGGGAATGTTATTCCCGCACGGGTAAAACCAGTTTGATCCGTGCGGGAAAGTGGTGACATCGAAATGAAACCACGCCAAGTAGATAGAAGTGAATGAAAAGTTTAGTTCGTATTATAAGGCTGACGAGTTATCGGAACATATCGTATTATTAACGAAGAGCTTAACTTGATTCGATTCGCGTTTATAACATGCAAAGTGAAAAATATCCCTCCAGAAATATTAAACTCGTGGGAATTATTGCTGACAAATCTGAAAGGAAGGTACGAAATAACATAAACAAATAAAGTCATCTATTATTTTCTCTACAACGCCATCTAGAAGCAGTAGATTGAATTATTCAGTTCTGTTTGGGTCGAAACGTTCATTGTGTGTTCTGAAAGTAATTATCGTATAATGCCATTTTGTGGTCGCCTGAAAATGTCGTTCATTACTCGTGGAAAGTCAGATTTCATTGCTCGTGTCTAGCCTCACTCGGCTCCGCTTCGCTTCGCCTCGTTCGTCAAACTGACACTCGCATGAAATCATCGACTTTCCGCACTCGTTATGAAATATACTATTAAACGACAAGAACGATATTTATTGAATTTTGCAGGATAGTGCAATGGAACAAAATGCATCTGATGTACTTTTTTTTGTTAATAATATACTTCAGGTTCAACCGAAACTGCCATCAACTTCTTTAATTTAAATGTAACATCCTATCCCCAGTGTCCCAAGTTATCGAATACAGGCCAAAACTGCTTTATCCGAAGAGATATAAACATAGATCAGGACTAAACTTATTTGTGTTACATTATTAATAATAGCGTTAAAAAAAACAATTTTTTTTATCAAATGCCACCACCTGCGAATTTTTGTAGAATATTATTTATCAATTCATCCTGAATAAAACAGTATAGCATACATAGTAGGGTTCCCGAAGAAATGAAAATTTTTTTTAACGCTTACCGTCGCAATTGTAAACAAAATTTGGTGCAGGTACGATCACGGTAACGCGTGCCGACCTGCATCAGAATATCTCAGTACTTACTTACGGCCGAACTCAATATTCAATCCCTATCCGTTTTCGGCTATCTCGGATTGAAATTTTAATCTCGATTGGCTCCAAAATGTAACCATGACCTATCAGAGGGTAAAATGTGCAATGCTTGACACAAGTCTATCGACAGATAGTGGATTATGGAGTAAAGAGAGCTTTTTTCTTTGTGACAGTTTGTCTGTATCAATGAGCGATTGATATACATTGACCGCGTCAAATACAAACTGTCAATCTCGTAGAGTACCACCCTTTCGGAAGAACGTCTTACTTTCATTATTTTACGACATCTGGCTCAATAGATACAAGTTGTTGTAAAATGAAGGATTTACGAGCACTATTCAAGCAGGCAATAAACTCAAATAGAAAAGAAAATTTGATACCCACGTCACAGAATAGCATAGTCATTATGCTATGCTAACATCCTAAACTTAGGACCGTAAACTAAGTAACTTCCGTTACTTGGGCCAAAAGATGTGATAATATGGTAATTTCTTAGCATAAACACATGTCATATCACTAAACGATTATTAACACGATTCATTGCATTTTCATTAAAAAAAGTGGAAAGTTCGAGCGACAAAGAATACTTAAGGTCCTATCGAAAGATTGCTAGCAATCTTTATTTCACAATGTATCTTTCTTATACATTTTAATATTGAAACGTGGATCGCAGATCTATCTCTCGATTGCTTCTATCCTTCGATAGGTTTGTATTTTGGATCGGGATTGAATATTAAGCTTGGGCGTTACTACGGAGCACGCGCTTGACCCATCAATCGGCTTCATAATTTGTCATTACATACAGTTGTATTATAATTATATACAGCTCTATTATAAGCACTATATTACTGTAGCGTTAGATCGATGCGGCGGAAAAATGTGCGTCGCCCGGATCGATGTAAAGAGGTTAGCAGGCCAAATTTCAGGGATAGGGAAACGGTTTCGGTAACGATCAGTAGATCTCGTCGTCTGTTTGAACCAGTTCAAAAACGGACGCGATCGGTTCGGCCGTTATCGAATTATCGGCGGTCGCGCGTTTTTTTTTTGCAAATTTTTTGTCACGTTCGTCGGAGAACTAGGGGGTCGGAAGGGCGCTCGGGCGATCCGCTAAGAAGGGTATTCTATCGCGGGTATTTTTCCTCGCTCTCGGACGCCAAGTTTAATTCGTATTTTTCGCGAAAAACCCAAAAATGCCCGTTTTCGCGAAATTTTCAGATGCCCTTATCTCGAGAAGTACACACGATCGGAAGACACGGAATTATTATTTTTTAGAACAGTGTTTGGGGTATCTGAATTATTATTGAATTATTTATTCATGAACAGGAGTAAATTTAAATTCACAGATGTAGTTCGCAAGTACAACGACACACAAGACACAAGACATAAGAGTACACAACTCTTGTAACTCGAACGTAAGGCTGGACCAACCAGTCTAACAGTTCAATATTCAGGACAAAGGGCAATCAATTCCTTGCATAACAAAAAGAACAATATTATCTCTGTGTCGGGCTGAATTTCGGTGATGAAGGGTCATTTTGGTCGGGATCCCTAGATCTCGACGTCTATTCGAACCAGTTTCAAAACAGACGCGATCGATTTGGCCGTTATTGAGTTATCGACGACGACTCGTTTTTTTTTTGCGAATTTTTGTGACATTTGTCGGGAAGCTACAAGATCGGAAGAGGGGCTCGAACGATCCGTGATCGGTGTTTTATCGCGGTTATTTTTTTATGCTCTCGGACCTCGAACTTAATTCGATTTCTTCGCGAAAAACCGAAAATCGCTCATTTTCGCGAAACTTTCAAAAGCCCGTACCTCAATAAGTACGTATGATCGAAAGACGCGAGATACGTTTTCGAAAAGGGCAAAGATAGTTCTTCGTTTTCTATTCTTCGCTCGATTCCGCAGCTTCCTCCTTCTTGGAGTAAAAATTCCTAAACGCGAAATTTTTCGTTTTTCGCTTATATCTCGGAGGCTGTACGTCGGACAACGCAACGATCTTCTAAAGATGTTCTTCAATTATTACGAGCAATTTTTCGCTAGAAGGTACCGAAAGTATAGGATGATGTATCGTAATAGAAATAGAAAAAAGTAGGGTACCGCGAATAAATTTCGGTTGGGTACAGCTAGCTCCTAAATAATACGGCTTTGTTTCCTCTCGAGACGTCGCGGACGTAGAATCTACCGATTTTCCGCAAAAAATTCCAAAACCAAATCGTCCCGCTCAAGAAACGTTTCTTCTCGTAATATCTCCTTTATTATGTCAGGTATCGAATTATCGCTCATACGAAAATATTCGAAAAAAAATTAGCTACGAATCGACCGAAAAACGTAAGGCCGTAGGAATAGACGTTTTCGAGGATAAAGTCAGAGAATCGAGAAAGTTCCCATTAGGTGCCGAAGGTATACGATTGCTCTCCGCAAAGTTCGGAACGGACGCGTCGACAGATCTAAAATGAAAGAGCCGGTCCGGCCTTTGCAGGGTAAATATCGATTTATCTATCGAACGAACTGAATAAAAACTATAAGTTTCGCCTACCAATCGCGTCCGAATCGATCTTCGTCATTATTTCGAGTTCGTTCAATTCGCAAAAAGTTGGTTTTAATCGTCCAATTGAGCACTTCTGCGTTCGCGTTATCGTAGCCGCGGTAGTCGAATGGTGGGTTTCGTACTGAGTGATCTCGCGTTCGAAACCAGGACGACGATCAATTCTTTTTTATCGGCGTAATATTTTTTCGCTAGGATTTTATACAAATTATTCAAACATGTTATCGGCCTGCAGTTTTTAGCGTCATTGGTTTTCTCCTAATTGGGAATCTCTTTCTTTTTCTTAACGACGAAGGTATATTTGCCTTTTTTTCATTTAGGTTGTTTGATGCTATCAGAAGGTTTTCGTGAAGTGGCTTTAATATTTTCAACCAAAAGTCCCATCAAGGCTTTTCATTCGTCTGGTGTTTTCAGGGCCAGCTGAAATTCTTCGATCAATGGTATTTCATACCATTTCATTTGTTCTACATGAGATGTATCATCATATACCATGCTGGAAATGGCCCTATTTAGGCACTCATCGGGGATGCCACATTTCAAATGAGGGCCTCACCGGGCAGCGGCATCAGGCCCACATCGAGCGTTTAACGCACTAGTAAGGCTCTGATGGGGTTCCAATAAGGCAGATCGCATTTAGTTATTCTTTATCGGTAGGGTAATCTGTCATACAATCTTTAAAATTAATAGAAATGATTAATAAGGAATATCCAGCCAATTTAAACAATAGAAAAGTGGAACTGTATTCCAGTAAAAAAACAAATGATTACATTGGCTGATAAAAACTCCAATTCCAACACATTTTATACCATTCACCATTTATTCATAATAATTCTTGAATATTAATATTGGAATACCAAATTTGCTCTAATGTTGCGGGAGTATGTCCTGATTTTTATCCTCTATCCCTGTCTTAGCAGTTATGAAGAACAGATGACAAAGCAGTAAGATGCTCTCTGAAGATACCTCTCCTTTTTTGTCGATTCTCGTCATCAGGGGGACTGGAAATGTGTGTGAAATGTGTTTAAAATATGTAAATTTCTGTTGATTGTTGAATAGGTTTCTGCCAATTTTTGTTAGATTGAAAAGATCTACAAAGCTTGCAGGGATTTATAGAACTTTCATCTACTTCTCGGAGGCTTTTAATTACTTTCTTCACCTAAATTTTATGGGTTTACAAGTCAAATCAACGTTTCCTTCTCAATTTGAAGCAATTGTTTGGAAATTTCGTGGGTTGGAACGAATTTTTAATGGAGTTGTTCGTAGAAACCGAACAATTTCGGAAACTCCAATCAATACCATAAAATTTCCAAACAGAAATTCCGACCAGAATGTTTGTGATACATACAAAACGGTTACTTGGAACAGAACTCATACTTTGAGTTTATTTGCCTCTGCAGTTATAAACGGTGTCACAAATTCATTCCAGTGTAGTGGAACATCAATAGCAGGAACGCACAAAATGACCGCGAGTTGCGCTTCTTCTTTTTTTCGCAGAATAGCGAAATCTGCCATACTTATGCCGGTCATGCCTGGTTGTCAGAAAGTGCCCTTTGTATGTGGCAAACCTCAATTCTCAAATCTTCAATCCGCAGGCTCCCTAAAGCTGTCGCAGCGCTTTAGTCTTTAACCCTCGAAAAGCGATCATCGCGGACACAAATAATTTTTTGAGCCTGTTTCAAAGCTCAGTCTCCCGTACTATGGCCACCCGTGCAAAGACAATTAGTTACAATTGCCACGCCCAAGCGTGCTACGCGAGTTCGTGACTTCATCTCGTTATAGTCAAGTGCCACGCCCATACAGTACCCGCGGTCGTGACATCATCGGTATGTTCCCTGGATTGTATAAAGTATTCCCGAACAAAGTACGATTGATAGCTGAGTCAGTGTATTCATTAACTTATAACAACCAAAAAACGTGAGTAGAATAATTCAAGCCGCAGCAGGCTATGATACATGTAGAATTATTTTGATTATATGTCAATCACATCTATCATTCTTGCTGAACGTTTTTCCATAAAATTCTACATATAACTTAACGAAATCGAACGTCGTTTCTCCGCGAGTATACAGCAGGATGCTTTTTTATGCTGTACTGACGAGTCCCGAAAGTGCATCTGGATGGAACCTGCTTGTCAGAGCACAGATATGAATCTGTATCTAATTCTTGGATACTTTATACAAAATACGCTTGACAGCTCAGCCACTATAATCGTAATCATATACTCTGAAAGATTCACTGATGACCGTCAACTTATGGCCTACCCGTAGAAATTGAAGACATACTAAAAACAAATTAAAACAATTTCAACCCAAAACTTAAATTCGCTCTTCAAACAGAATCCACCAATATGATCAATACCTTAGTTATGAAAATGTGCACCAAGGCCACATAATGTTTCTCCCGAAATGGATTTGGTCAGAAATACTCAAAATATTTCGACTTTAGACTGGATAATTGATGAAATGTCGCTGCTAGAACCAATCGAATATATCGGAATTTCTCCTTTGTTCGTAAAAAAGCCCATCACGAATCGATTCCCTTTAGAAACAATCTCTTTTGTCCTAACGCACCTCATCTGAGTTTTTCTGTAAAGTAAACCCTGAGAGACATTCGTTATCAACGAAAAGCAATCGATGGGTGGACCGGTGCCAAAAGTTTTCAGGAAGGTCAACTAAAGCTCATCAATCTTGATCGTGTCAAAGGCACCACATTTCATAATAGAACCAATAATTCGATCCTCTTTTCGGGGTATCCCGGATTATAATCCGGCCTGGATAGATAACGTCATCCCGATATTTCGGTCGGATCGAACGAACGAAAGCCGACTCGCACGAAACGTTAACTACCAAAACCAACTTTACGTTATGGCCGGCTATTACGGGATATGCGTGACGTGCCGTCCGTCCGTCCGGCCACGTAACTACATTACCGTATTATGCTTGGTCGAGTTCGTCCGAGCAAACTTGTCCTTTTTAATTGAATCGCGAAATGCGACCGGGGAATTTCGCACCGAACAATTTGAATTTCGTTTTAACCCTTTTTTCCTAAGGAACCAACTATAAAACATTATTGATTCCTGAAGTTCTGGCAGGAAAAATCTCAGGCACGAAGGGTTCTATTTGGAATAAATTAACCTATATAAATTTTGATTGACAACAGATTAATACTGAAACTGTTATATTCAATTTATTATCTGAATGACGCCACGACACAAGTGGATTTGTATTGGTAACAGAGTGAAAAAACATGTGACTCATCAAAAACGCAGCAAATAACTGAATACGCAAGCAAAACTCAGCAGCAACCCATTAAAGTATTCTTTTCCTTGTTGCTGCATCCGATGTGTATACATATCTTGGCAACAGAAAAACTGTTCGTTGGCTGTATCCGTCAACTCGGATTCCATCATATATCGTCGGAAAATGGCAATTCAGTCCGAATCGTAGCTTTCCCCATTAAAATTTTGTTTCGGTAATTCGATGAAATCGACTGCTCCATTCCATGTTTTTAAGAGTACATGCCGTCTCACGTATTAGTGTCCATTCTGCCATCTTCCAAAAATTGCTTCCGAGATCCTTCCTGTCCGTTCCTCTTATCCATTTTTGACAAACCCCATGGATTCATGCCTTTGCCTTGGCCGAGGCTCACCAAAACGACTCGCATTACCCCAAGCCTGCAGTATGCCTCTTTTTGCCACAGTAGTAGCAAAATTCAAGGTGCTGATAATCTATACCGAAATGCCCGTCTCTACCACACCTAATACCTCATATTCGGACACTTACACTCACCATCAATCTGCTTTACTATTCACATTTCTCACATTTGCTGACTCTCATCCTCCACTTAACCAGTCCGGCCCTGATAAAATTCAGCTCATTAAGTCGCTGAGTCGCTCCACCAAATTTTCGTCCGTCGTCGAAGCAACAGACACAGACTCATCCGGTTGAACCTGCAAGGTATTCAGTCTGAACTCATCTACATTGCAACCCAAGACCGTAAAAATTCATGCTCCAACTTCTCCTTCCTGGCTAGACGATCCAAACCCCTTATGACGAACATCTGTACATCGTTTCCAACATCAATTTCTCATCTGCTCGTTTCACCACCTCAAGAATGTCCTAAAATTCTTACTACTTCCTGTGTCCGTCAGTATCGAAAGTCTTCCATCCATTGTTGTTCTGACCCCATTAATCACACCTTTGGATAACTTCAATGGTCAAATGGAATAAAAAACTTCATGGATTGAATATTTTAATATTTGGAATGCTTAATTCAAAAGAAGAATTTGAAAAACAGACGAATAAAAGAATATAGAATGGAAAGAATTTTTCATGGTTTTATGGATTATTTGTTTCATGACTTTGTAATTGGAATGGTCAAATAGAATGAGGATTTTATGGATCGAATATTTTAATATTTGGAAAGGTTGATTGAAAAAGAAGAATTTGAAAAGATGTTTTCGATATTTGGAATGGTCAAATGGAATGAAAAATGTTATGAACCAAATATTTTAATATTTGGAATGGTTCATTGGAGTGACGAATCAATGGATTATATTATTATGGGTATATTATTTCGAATATGGTTTTCGATTTTGATGAATGGAATCATGGAATGGTTTTTTGATGAATTTGATGATATAACGAAGGTTTTGTACCTCTGATAACTCCAATGGTTAAATGGAATAAAAAAACTTCATGGATTGAATATTTTAATATTTGGAATGCTTAATTCAAAAAGAAGAATTTGAAAAACAGACGAATAAAAGAATATAGAATGGAAAGAATTTTTCATGGTTTTATGGATTATTTGTTTCATGTCTTTGGTAATTGGAATGGTCAAATAGAATGAGGAATTTTATGGATCGAATATTGTTGAAATAGTGTATCAAAATTAGTAATACTAACGCCATCTATGTAAAAAGTATGTAACTGATGTATTGTCAAAATTAAAAAAAAATAGTCAGTCTGTTGCGAATACTCGACGTGTCTTAATAGGTTATCCGCTCTCACATTTATCAGTTATTTTAATAGTTTAAAATAGATAAATAGTGCACTAGTATTGCAAAAAAATGGCTACGAACTATATTACCAGTGTGCCAAAGTTAAAAGGCAGGAAAATTACGACGAGTGGTGTTTTGCTGCTGAAAACTTGTTGGTGCTATATGGAATGGACAAGTACATCAAACCGCCAACTGGATTTGAAGTTAAACCAGTGGAAGATGCAAAAACGAAGGCGAAGCTTATTTTGACGATAGACCCAGTATTGTACGTGCATATCAGAAATACCCAGAGCTCAGCTGAATTATGGACTAAGTTAAAGACCATGTTTGACGACTCGGATTTTCTAGAAAGATCACCTTGCTTCGACATCTAATATCCATAAGACTTGAAAACTGTGATTCAATGGTAAGTTATGTAACTCAAATTGTCGAAACAGCGCAAAGGCTGAATGGCACAGGATTTACAATTACGGATGAATGGGTTGGGTCATTATTATTGGCTGGCTTGTCGGAACGATATTCTCCAATGATAATGGCAATAGAACATTCGGGAATTCTGATAACCGCTGATATCATTAAGTCAAAATTACTTGACATGGAAGTTGTCAATGTCAACGACTCAGAATATAATGCAGAAGGTGCTGCATTCACGGCTAGAGGAAAATATAACTCTGGCAACACTAAGCAAAGAAAATTTGGAGGTAACCGCGGTATGCCAACGTCAGATAAGAAAGTAACAAGTGATACAACCAAAACAAAAGAAGTTACATGTTACAAGTGTAAAAGTAATGGACATTACAGAAATCAGTGTCCAATGTTGAAGAAAAGCACTAGCAAATGCGTGTTTAATGTTGTTTTCTTCAATGGAAACTTTAACAAGGAAGATTTTTACGTGGACAGCGGGCAAGCGCACATCTCACAGTAAACAAGGATTGGCTGAAAAACATGTGTAATTCGCCGTGTTTATCTGAAATTGTTGTCGCTAATGATTCAAAAGTCCCAGTTGTTTGTTCCGGAGACGTAGAAATAGTGTCAGATTTGGATTGCCACATAACTGTAAAGAATGTGCTGTGTGTTCCTAGTTTGACAACAAACTTAATATCAGTAAGTGAGCTTATCAAGAATGGCAACAACGTCATATTTAAAAATGAATGTTGTTATATACGTGACAAAAATGACGATTTAGTTGCGATAGCTGATTTAACCAACGGTGTATATAAGTTGAGGTTACAAAAACAGCATTGTTTGTTGACATCTCCAGCTATCACAGGACATTTATGGCATCGAAGATTAGCTCACATCAACAGTCAAGATATGAACAAGATGAAAAATGGAATAGTAAATGGCATATCATATGAAGGTTCATTTAACATATCAAAGTCACAATGTAAGACATGTTGTGAGGGAAAACAAATGAGATTACCATTTACTCATAAAGGTGAAAGAAGTGCTGAACCTTGTCACAGAATACATAGTGATTTATGTGGACCTATGGAGTGAACTCATTAAATGGCAACAGATACTTCATGCTGTTAATTGATGATTATAGTCGGATGACTTTTATATATTTTCTTAAACAAAAGAGTGAAGCTTTCAACAAATTTAAAGAATTTAAATTGCTTGTTGAAAATCAGCAAGGTAAGAAAATAAAAATATTTCACACGGATAAGGGCTTGGAATTTTGCAACCGTGAGTTTAGTAATTACCTGAAGACTTTTGGCATTATACACCAGACTACAAACAGCTACACACCCGAACAGAATGGTATTTCAGAAAGGGCTAACAGAACAGTGATAGAGAAAGCCAGATGTTTACTGTATGATGCAAAGCTAGACAAGAGATTTTGGGCAGAGGCAGCAAACACTGCAGTTTATCTAAAAAATCGGTCTATTGTGTCAGGAGCTGAGAAAACACCATTTGAGCTATGGTATGGTAAAAAACCTGATCTTAGCCATATTAGATTGTTTGGCAGTAAAGTGATGATGCATATCCCCAAGGAAAGCGCTTTAAGTGGGATAAAAGGCTATGCAACATATCTTAGTGGGATATGGAGAAGATATCAAAGGATACCGGTTGTATAATCCTCACAAGAAGACCATAGTTACCAGCAGAGATGTTGTTGTAATGGAAGGTGAGACCATGGACGGTAACCTGATGAAAGTTTGGCTATCTGGATACCAGATGAAGCATCATCAAGCGTCATGGAGAAGATGAGCAACACTTCAGTGGGGGAGTTCAGTCCTGTCCATATAGAAGGTGAAGATAATGATATATCTTCAGATTCTTCAGTTTATGGGGATGTTGATGAAACCTTGATAGAACCTCAGACAACCGAGGACCCCAAACAAGTCATCCAGCATACATTAGGCCAAGATGCACAGAGCAAACGACAGAGGAAGAAGCCTGAACGATATGGATTTAACAATATGTGTGTTTCTAGTACAGTTCCAGCAGCTGAGGAAATATCACTCTCAGAGGCTCTGGAGGGTCCTGAGAAGGAGCAGTGGCGACATGCCATGACTGAAGAATTCCAGTCGTTCGAGGACAATGATGCATGGGAACTAATTCAGAACCCAGGTAATGTATCAATTGTAAAATGTCGGTGGGTTTTTACCAAAAGTTTGATGTGGACAATATAGTGCGTTATCGAGCAAGGCTAGTAGCTAAAGGCTTTTCAAAAACCAGGAATAGACTATAATGAAACTTTTTCGCCTGTTGTGCGTCATTCAACTTTAAGATTGTTATTTGCACTTAGTGTTAAATTGAGAATGAGTATCACACATTTGGATGTTACTACAGCCTTTTAAATGGTTTTCTGAAAGAAAATATATATATGTCAATACCTGAAGGTTTTGCAAACAAAAGTGGGGGAAATGTATTAAAATTAAAGCGGGCAATTTATGGTTTAAAGCAGTCTTCATTAGTATGGTATGAACGGGTTAAAGATTGTCTTTGTGAATTAGGCTTTGGAAATAGTAAGTATGAACCATGTTTGTTTGCGAAAACTGATGGTAAAGTTAAAATAATAGTAGCATTATATGTAGATGATTTTTTAATTTTTTCAAACAGTGATATTGAAACTGAAAAGTTAAAAAAATTTTTAGGATCAAAGTTCAAATTAAAGGACTTAGGACCTGTAAGACAGTATCTAGGCATGAGAATAAATTTAGATAAAAATAAAAATGTAATAACTTTAGACCAAAAGCAGTATATTGAACAGTTAGCATCTAAATTTCAAATGTCTGATTGTAAGCCACAAAGTACTCCAATAGAACCAAAATTAAATGTACAGAAATCTAAAGAATGTTTACCTGATGTACCTTATCAAAAACTTATTGGAAGTTTAATGTACTTGGCAGTATTAACAAGACCTGACATTGCCTATGCAGTCAGTTATCTCAGCCAATTTAATAATTGCTATAATATTAATTGTTACAACTATGCAAAACGAATTTTGAGATATCTGATTTGTACCAAAGATTACTGTTTAAAATATAGTAATAGTGACACTGATCTACAAGGTTATGTAGATAGTGATTGGGCAAGTGATGCTCTAGATAGGAAATCTTACACCGGTTTCTGTTTTGTGATGTCCGGATCGGCCATTTCTTGGCAAAGTCGGAAACAGAGCACTGTAAGTCTTTCCAGTACAGAGTCAGAATACACAGCTTTGTCCGAAGCTTCTAGAGAAGCTGTAAATATTTTAATATTTGGAAAGGTTGATTGAAAAGAAGAATTTGAAAAGATGTTTTCGATATTTGGAATGGTCAAATGGAATGAAAAATGTTATGAACCAAATATTTTAATATTTGGAATGGTTCATTGGAGTGACGAATTAATGGATTATATTATTATGGGTATATTATTTCGAATATGGTTTTCGATTTTGATGATGGAATCATGAAATGGTTTTTTGATGAATTTGATGATATAACGAAGGTTTTGTGCCTCTGATAACTCCAATGGTTAAATGGAATAGAGAAACTTTATGGATTAAATATTTTAATATTTGGAATGCGCAATTCGAAAAGAAGAATTTGAAAAACAGAAGAATGAAAGAATATTGAATGGAAAGAATTTTCCATGGTTTTATGGATTGTTTGTTTCACGTCTTTGGTAATTGGAATGGTCAAATAGAATGAGGAATTTTGGGGATTGAATAATTTAATATTTGGAATGGTTGATTGAAAAAGAAGAATTTGAAAAAATGTTTTCGATATTTGTAATGGTCGAATGGAGTGAAAAATGTTATGAACTGAATATCTTAATATTTGGAATGGTTAATTGGAATGAAGAATTAATGGATTATATTATTATGGTTACATTATTTTGGATATAGATTTCGATTTTGATAAATGAAATAATGGAAAGTTTTTCGATGAATTTGATGCTATGATGAAGTTTGTTCAATGAGTAGAAGATTTATTTCAATATTATAAATTGGGGGTTAAGGGTTATATGTTATATGTTATTTCATTCTAATCTTTCAATTGTTAATAGTTGTATTATGATTTAGATAAGAGTAATTGGCTCAGGAACTAGATAAAAAAATAAATTGTCTGTCCTTTAAAACTGAACGTGCAAAAAATCCATCATTTCAAAAGTGTTGGGATATAATTAATACAAGCCAGATTCTATCCAATGATATAAATGCTGATACACCTGCAGAAAAAACTCTCCTAATTGCAATACAAGACAAGCCAGTGCTTGGCTTTATGCGAGCCCATCAAGCAAAATTGGAACTTTGATTGATGATCAGGATTTCAAGCTCTGCTTAGCGCTTCGTCTTGGCATAAAACGTTATCAATGCCCTTTTATCAAAACCCTTTTATTTGCGGAAGTGTAGTCTGCGAAGAAGGTTTTCATGGTCTTAGCTGTACATTTAGTCAAGGCCATCACTCACGTCACAACGAACTCAACCAAATTATTGAGCAAGATTTATTCTCTTGTGGTTTCTCATCTATGCTTGAACCTAATGGCTTGTGTAGGGATGACTGTAAACGACCGGATGGTGCCATACTAGCCCCATGGAGTTGTGGTAAACGCCTTTTAAGATACATCCCCAAGACCCCTATCTCTCCAGGGGTAGCACCAGAAATTGCCTCCAAGAAAAAAAAACGATAAATATACCCTTTTGAAATCTAATGATTCTATTTTCGAACCCTCAGCTTTCGAGACCCTTGAGCCCTGCAGTAAACAAGCTTTTTCATTCCTGGAAGAATTGGGTAGTTACTTGATACGCGAATCCTGTGATGTACGAGCAGAAAGCTTCTTATATCAAAGGTTATCACTAGCTATACACCGCGGAAACGCAGCTAACATCAAAGGAACGTTTCCTAATCAACCACAACTGGATGAAATTTTTAATTCATAGTTTATCATGTAATTTTGATTGAGAATGGCGAGCAGCCTGTTCTTCCTTATATTGTTAAATAAATGAAAGTTAATTATTAATAAATAAATAAGTAGGTAATAAAAAAAAATATCTTCTGAAACTGTTTTTGATTTTGGGTCCAGAATATCTCTGCAACAGAATACTGACTCAGACCATTGATAAGCATCGAATATTTCACAGTGAAGCACAATTTAGTTAATTGTGTGCTGTAGTTAACTGTCGCGAAGCCTCAACGATTTTTTAATGAACTGACTAGTGGGATGATCTCAACGATATTCAACATAACTATTTTCAACATATGGAATGATGAAATACTGAAGAGTAGTGAAAACCCTGTAGGATTTCATTATATTGTTATTTAACCATTATATGAAGTCATATGATCCCATGCTGTTTCGTGAAACTCGCTCCGCTTAGCCAATTTCGCAACAAATTATCTCATAGAAATGCGACTCCGAGTGCTACAGCCGAAAGAGAAGATACGGTGGATGGTCGTGCGGAACAATTAATACTGATAACTTAATCCCGTGGCACGGAAGCATTTCGAAATTAAATCTTCTTTACCGCATAAAACACTTAGAAGAGTTCATAGTGCGAAAAGCAACGCTCAAAACGTCCGCAATCCAATTTGTCCGATCCTCGAAAACCTGATACCGAAAAACCGAGTGGCACCCATACTGGCGGAGGCGCCGACCGAAAATCAGTTAATTAACACGTTACGTCGACATAATTCCGACCAACATTTACGTTCGGCCAATTAATAGAAAGCCGCTTCCGTTTCGAAACGACGACTTCAGAAATAGCTGAATAGTTCCGATAATTCACAGTAAAACACACAACTCCGCGTGTTATGATAAAATTTGCTCGTTATAATCGGCAATGGTGTTTATTCAGGCGAATTCGGCGATATTAATATTTCGACGTGAAACCGTTGTTTAATCACATTTTCGGCTTACGGCAACATCGCGATAATCGCTCCTGACAGAAACTCGATTACAAGTTGGGAACAGAGGGGGAGACAAAGCGTCATCGGAAACCCTCATTGTCCAACTTTTGCGTGCGTTCAAAACGTGAAAAAAAAAGAGTCGATTCTGAACGCTTTATGTTCGACAAATATCAAGTCGTGTTTGCAGTCAGTCATTTTAAGCGGTCATTTTGAAACGGGCTTAGCGATTTATCATTTGGACGGTTGAGCAAAAAATTAACACGACAATTTTAGGGATGGGAATCATAAGTCTCGAGCTGTACTGAGACAGGTTCATTATTAATTGAAGACGATGATGACTTAGTAGAAGTTTGGACAACCTTAATGATGTGAATGAATGAAGGGTTGCAGACTCCTTTACACATGCTTTGATTATGTGTTTCAAATGAGGTAGATCTAAATGGAAAGGGGTGGAAGTAGCTTGAAGTTCATTTTCCCGTTGATATCTGGCAAACGGTTAATCTAATGAAGAATTTTGAAACCTAACTTATATGATAATTGCAATAAAGTTTGGCAGATATTATGGACCAAGTAAATATCTTTTCAGGCGACCACGTCAGAAAGTGGTGTATATCGCCACGCCTACCTATCGAAGAAAGTTGACAATTACATGCAACTGTGCGGAATGTTATTCCCGCACGGTAAATCAGTTTGATCGTGCGTTTTCCCGTTGATATCTGGCAAACGGTTAATCTAATGAAGAATTTTGAAACCTAACTTATATGATAATTGCAATAAAGTTTGGCAGATATTATGGACCAAGTAAATATCTTTTCAGGGCGACCACGTCAGAAAGTGGTGTATATCGCCACGCCTACCTATCGAAGAAAGTTGACAATTACATGCAACTGTGCGGGAATGTTATTCCCGCACGGGTAAAACCAGTTTGATCCGTGCGGGAAAGTGGTGACATCGAAATGAAACCACGCCAAGTAGATAGAAGTGAATGAAAAGTTTAGTTCGTATTATAAGGCTGACGAGTTATCGGAACATATCGTATTATTAACGAAGAGCTTAACTTGATTCGATTCGCGTTTATAACATGCAAAGTGAAAAATATCCCTCCAGAAATATTAAACTCGTGGGAATTATTGCTGACAAATCTGAAAGGAAGGTACGAAATAACATAAACAAATGAAGTCATCTATTATTTTCTCTACAACGCCATCTAGAAGCAGTAGATTGAATTATTCAGTTCTGTTTGGGTCGAAACGTTCATTGTGTGTTCTGAAAGTAATTATCGTATAATGCCATTTTGTGGTCGCCTGAAAATGTCGTTCATTACTCGTGGAAAGTCAGATTTCATTGCTCGTGTCTAGCCTCACTCGGCTCCGCTTCGCTTCGCCTCGTTCGTCAAACTGACACTCGCATGAAATCATCGACTTTCCGCACTCGTTATGAAATATACTATTAAACGACAAGAACGATATTTATTGAATTTTGCAGGATAGTGCAATGGAACAAAATGCATCTGATGTACTTTTTTTTGTTAATAATATACTTCAGGTTCAACCGAAACTGCCATCAACTTCTTTAATTTAAATGTAACATCCTATCCCCAGTGTCCCAAGTTATCGAATACAGGCCAAAACTGCTTTATCCGAAGAGATATAAACATAGATCAGGACTAAACTTATTTGTGTTACATTATTAATAATAGCGTTAAACCCACCTGCGAATTTTTGTAGAATATTATTTATCAATTCATCCTGAATAAAACAGTATAGCATACATAGTAGGGTTCCCGAAGAAATGAAAATTTTTTTTAACGCTTACCGTCGCAATTGTAAACAAAATTTGGTGCAGGTACGATCACGGTAACGCGTGCCGACCTGCATCAGAATATCTCAGTACTTACTTACGGCCGAACTCAATATTCAATCCCTATCCGTTTTCGGCTATCTCGGATTGAAAATTTAGTCTCGATTGGCTCCAAAATGTAACCATGACCTATCAGAGGGTAAAATGTGCAATGCTTGACACAAGTCTATCGACAGATAGTGGATTATGGAGTAAAGAGAGCTTTTTTCTTTGTGACAGTTTGTCTGTATCAATGAGCGATTGATATACATTGACCGCGTCAAATACAAACTGTCAATCTCGTAGAGTACCACCCTTTCGGAAGAACGTCTTACTTTCATTATTTTACGACATCTGGCTCAATAGATACAAGTTGTTGTAAAATGAAGGATTTACGAGCACTATTCAAGTAGGCAATAAACTCAAATAGAAAAGAAAATTTGATACCCACGTCACAGAATAGCATAGTCATTATGCTATGCTAACATCCTAAACTTAGGACCGTAAACTAAGTAACTTCCGTTACTTGGGCCAAAAGATGTGATAATATGGTAATTTCTTAGCATAAACACATGTCATATCACTAAACGATTATTAACACGATTCATTGCATTTTCATTAAAAAAAGTGGAAAGTTCGAGCGACAAAGAATACTTAAGGTCCTATCGAAAGATTGCTAGCAATCTTTATTTCACAATGTATCTTTCTTATACATTTTAATATTGAAACGTGGATCGCAGATCTATCTCTCGATTGCTTCTATCCTTCGATAGGTTTGTATTTTGGATCAGGATTGAATATTAAGCTTGGGCGTTACTACGGAGCACGCGCTTGACCCATCAATCGGCTTCATAATTTGTCATTACATACAGTTGTATTATAATTATATACAGCTCTATTATAAGCACTATATTACCGTAGCGTTAGATCGATGCGGCGGAAAAATGTGCGTCGCCCGGATCGATGTAAAGAGGTTAGCAGGCCAAATTTCAGGGATAGGAAACGGTTTCGGTAACGATCAGTAGATCTCGTCGTCTGTTTGAACCAGTTCAAAACGGACGCGATCAGTTCGGCCGTTATCGAATTATCGGCGGTCGCGCGTTTTTTTGCAAATTTTTTGTCACGTTCGTCGGAAAACTAGGGGGTCGGAAGGGCGCTCCGCTGAGAAGGGTATTCTATCGCGGGTATTTTTCCTCGCTCTCGGACCCCAAGCAATTCGATTTTTCGCGAAAAACCCCAAAATGCCCGTTTTCGCGAAATTTTTAGATGCCCTTATCTCGAGAAGTACACACGATCGGAAGACACGGAATTATTATTTTCTAGAACAGAGTTTGGGTTATCTGAATTATTATTGAATTATTTATTTATGAACAGGAGTAAATTTAAATTCACAGATGTAGTTCGCAAGTACAACGACACACAAGACACAAGACACAAGAGTACACAACTCTTGTAACCCGAACGTAAGGCTGGACCAACCAGTCAATATTCAGGACAAAGGGCAATCAATTCCTTGCATAACAAAAAGGACAATAATATCTCTGTGTCGGGCTGAATTTCGGGGATAAAGGGTCGTTTTGGTCGGGATCGCTAGATCTCGACGTCTATTCGAACCAGTTTGAAAACGGACGCGATCGATTTGGCCGTTATTGAGTTATCGACGACGGCTCGTTTTTTTTCCGAATTTTTGTGACATTTGTCAGGAAGCTACAAGATCGGAAGAGGGGCTCGAACGATCCGTGAAGATCGGTATTTTATCGCGGCTATTTTTTTATGCTCTCGGACGTCGAACTTAATTCGATTTCTTCGCGAAAAACCGAAAATCGCTCATTTTCGCGAAACTTTCAAAAGCCCGTACCTCAATAAGTACGTATGATCGAAAGACGCGAGATACGTTTTCGAAAAGGGCAAAGATAGTTCTTCGTTTTCTATTCTTCGCTCGATTCCGCAGCTTCCTCCCTTCTTGGAGTAAAAATTCCTAAACGCGAAATTTTTCGTTTTTCGCTTATATCTCGGAGGCGGTACGTCGGACAACGCAACGATCTCCTAAAGGTGTTCCTCAATTATTACGAGCCATTTTTCGCTAGAAGGTTCCGAAACTGTAGGATGATGTATCGTAATAGAAATAGAAAAAAGTAGGGTACCGCGAATAAATTTCGGTTGGGTACAGCTAGCTCCTAAATAATACGGCTTTGTTTCCTCTCGAGACGTCGTGGACGTAGAATCTACCGATTTTCCGCAAAAAATTCCAAAACCAAATCGTCCCGCTCAAGAAACGTTTCTTCTCGTAATATCTCCTTTATTATGTCAGGTATCGAATTATCGCTCATACGAAAATATTCGAGAAAAAATTAGCTACGAATCGACCGAAAAACGTAAGGCCGTAGGAATAGCCGTTTTCGAGGATAACGTCAGAAAATCGAGAAAGTTCCCATTAGGTGCCGAAGGTATACGATTGCTCTCCGCAAAGTTCGGAACGGACGCGTCGACAGATCTAAAATGAAAGAGCCAGTCCGGGCTTTGCAGGGTAAATATCGATTTATCTATCGAACGAACTGAATAAAAACTCTATGTTTCGCCTACCAATCGCGTCCGAATCGATCTTCGTCATTATTTCGAGTTCTTTTAATTCGCAAAAAGTTGGTTTTAATCGTCCAATTGAGCACTTCTGCGTTCGCGTTATCGTAGCCGCGGTAGTTGAGTGGTGGGTTTCGTACTGAGTGATCTCGCGTTCGAAACCAGGACGACGATCAATTCTTTTTTATCGGCGTAATATTTTTTCGCTAGGATTTTATACAAATTATTCAAACATGTTATCGGCCTGCAGTTTTTAGCGTCATTGGTTTTCTCCTAATTGGGAATCTCTTTCTTTTTCTCAACCACGAAGGTCTATTTGCCTTTTTTTCATTAAGGTTGTTTGATGCTATCAGAAGGTTTTCGTGAAGTGGCTTTAATATTTTCAACCAAAAGTCTCATCAAGGCTTTTCATTCGTCTGGTGTTTTCAGGGCCAGCTGAAATTCTTCAATCAATGTTATTTCATACCATTTCATTTGTTCTACATGAGATGTATCATCATATACCCTGCTGGAAATTGCCCTATTTAGGCACTCATCGGGGATGCCACATTTCAAATGAGGGCCTCACGGGGCAGCGGCATCAGGCCCACATCGAGCGTGTAACGCACAGGGCATGTTATACTTGCGTCTGAATAGCTTTTCTAGTGAGGCTCTGATGGGGTTCCAATAAGGCAGATCGCATTTAGTTATTCTGTATCGGTAGGGTAATCTGTCATACAATCTTTCAAATTAATAGAAATGATTAATAAGGAATATCCAGCCAATTTAAACAATGGAAAAGGTGGAACTGTATTCCAGTAAAAAAACAAATGATTACATTGGCTGATAAAAACTCCAATTCCAACACATTTTATACCATTCACCATTTATTCATAATAATTCTTGAATATTAATATTGGAATACCAAATTTGCTCTAATGTTGCCGGAGTATGTCCTGATTTTTATCCTCTATCCCTGTCTTAGCAGTTATGAAGAACAGATGACAAAGCAGTAAGATGCTCTCTGAAGATACCTCTCCTTTTTTGTCGATTCTCGTCATCAGGGGGACTGGAAATGTGTGTGAAATGTGTTTAAAATATGTAAATTTCTGTTGATTGTTGAATAGGTTTCTGCCAATTTTTGTTAGATTGAAAAGATCTACAAAGCTTGCAGGGATTTATAGAACTTTCATCTACTTCTCGGAGGAGGCTTTAATTACTTTCTTCACCTAAATTTTATGGGTTTACAAGTCAAATCAACGTTTCCTTCTCAATTTGAAGCAATTGTTTGGAAATTTCGTGGGTTGGAACGAATTTTTAATGGAGTTGTTCGTAGAAACCGAAGAATTTCGGAAACTCCAATCAATACCATAAAATTTCCAAACAGAAATTCCGACCAGAATGTTTGTGATACATACAAAACGGTTACTTGGAAGAGAACTCATACTTTGAGTTTATTTGCCTCTGCAGTAGATAAACGGTGTCACAAATTCATTCAAGTGTAGTGGAACATCAATAGCAGGAACGCACAAAATGACCGCGAGTTGCGCTTCTTCTTTTTTTCGCAGAATAGCGAAATCTGCCATACTTATGCCGGTCATGCCTGGTTGTCAGAAAGTGCCCTTTGTATGTGGCAAACCTCAATTCTCAAATCTTCAATCCGCAGGCTCCCTAAAGCTGTCGCAGCGCTTTAGTCTTTAACCATCGAAAAGCGATCATCGCAGACACAAATAATTTTTTGAGCCTGTTTCAAAGCTCAGTCTCCCGTATTATGGCCACCCGTGCAAAGACAATTAGTTACAATTGCCACGCCCAAGCGTGCTACGCGTAGTTCGTGACTTCATCTCGTTATAGTCAAGTGTCACGCCCATACAGTACCCGCGGTCGTGACATCATCGGTATGTTCCCTGGATTGTATAAAGTATTCCCGAACAAAGTATGATTGATAGCTGAGTCAGTGTATTTATTAACTTATAACAACCAAAAAACGTGAGTAGAATAATTCAAGCCGCAGCAGGCTATGATATATGTAGAATTATTTTGATTATATGTCAATCACATCTATCATTCTTGCTGAACGTTTTTCCATAAAATTCTACATATATCTTAACGAAATCGAACGTCGTTTCTCCGCGCGTATACAGCAGGATGCTTTTTTATGCTGTACTGACGAGTCCCGAAAGTGCATCTGGATGGAACCTGCTTGTCAGAGCACAGATATGAATCTGTATCTAATTCTTGGATACTTTATACAAAATACGCTTGACAGCTCAGCCACTATAATCGTAATCATATACTCTGAAAGATTCACTGATGACCGTCAACTTATGGCCTACCCCGTAGAAATTGAAGACATACTAAAAACAAATTAAAACAATTTCAACCCAAAACTTAAATTCGCTCTTCAAACAGAATCCACCAATATGATCAATACCTTAGTTATGAAAATGTGCACCAAGGCCACATAATGTTTCTCCCGAAATGGATTTGGTCAGAAATACTCAAAATATTTCGACTTTAGACTGGATAATTGATGAAATGTCGCTGCTAGAACCAATCGAATATATCGGAATTTCTCCTTTGTTCGTAAAAAAGCCCATCACGAATCGATTCCCTTTAGAAACAATCTCTTTTGTCCTAACGCACCTCATCTGAGTTTTTCTGTAAAGTAAACCCTGAGAGACATTCGTTATCAACGAAAAGCAATCGATGGGTGGACCGGTGCCAAAAGTTTTCAGGAAGGTCAACTAAAGCTCATCAATCTTGATCGTGTCAAAGGCACCACATTTCATAATAGAACCAATAATTCGATCCTCTTTTCGGGGTATCCCGGATTATAATCCGGCCTGGATAGATAACGTCATCCCGATATTTCGGTCGGATCGAACGAACGAAAGCCGACTCGCACGAAACGTTAACTACCAAAACCAACTTTACGTTATGGCCGGCTATTACGGGATATGCGTGACGTGCCGTCCGTCCGTCCGGCCACGTAACTACATTACCGTATTATGCTTGGTCGAGTTCGTCCGAGCAAACTTGTCCTTTTTAATTGAATCGCGAAATGCGACCGGGGAATTTCGCACCGAACAATTTGAATTTCGTTTTAACCCTTTTTTTCCTAAGGGAACCAACTATAAAACATTATTGATTCCTGAAGTTCTGGCAGGAAAAATCTCAGGCACGAAGGGTTCTATTTGGAATAAATTAACCTATATAAATTTTGATTGACAACAGATTAATACTGAAACTGTTATATTCAATTTATTATCTGAATGACGCCACGACACAAGTGGATTTGTATTGGTAACAGAGTGAAAAAACATGTGACTCATCAAAAACGCAGCAAATAACTGAATACGCAAGCAAAACTCAGCAGCAACCCATTAAAGTATTCTTTTCCTTGTTGCTGCATCCGATGTGTATACATATCTTGGCAACAGAAAAACTGTTCGTTGGCTGTATCCGTCAACTCGGATTCCATCATAAAAAAATTATTTACAATAAAATAATAAATTTTGAAAATAAACATCAAATAATAACAGATACACAATTTGGATTTATGAAAAAAGAGGAACGAAGGATGCGATCCAACAGTTAAGTAATATGATATACAGAAGCTTAGACAAAAGTGGTCCTGTAGCTATAACGTTTGTTGACTTAGCTAAAGCTTTTGATACTATTGATTATAATATCTTACTTAAAAGATTGTACAACTATTTATATATATTAGAGGATTGCCTTATCAATTAATGACCGATTAGCTTAACAATAGACAACAGTGTGTCAAAGTCAATGGAATCATTGGGTAATCTCAGAATGTAAGCATAGGAGTTACTCAAGGAACTATACTTGGGCCACTCCTGTTTATATTATACATCAATGATCTAATAGTTAACATGCCTTTGAACTCTGTAATATCGTATGCTGATGACACAGCTATAATATCAGCTGATAATACATGGAATCGAGTTGAAACAAAAACCAATAGATATCTTGCCACTGTATCCGGTCGGTTGGCATTAAAAATTGTCTCTAAATATTGACAAAAGAGTTTATATGACTTTTGGAAATTATTGTGATAGTGTACCAAGTTACATGACGGTCAAAATAAATGAGACCCAAATAAAAAAAGTTACTGAATGTAAATATTTAGGATATTTCAATTACCGATAATTTGAGGGGTTTTTTAGTAATTTCTGTATTATTCGGTCAATTTCATCTGAGGTGCCCAAAGTTATTTCGATCCACGAGTTATCAGAGCTTCTGAACTCTTCGCGTTGCACCAGAAAGTGTTGTGCTTCAAATAGTATTTCCATTTTGAAACGTGAATATTTGAAGAATAAAATGGACAAACATGGGTTTATGGATCTGAAGAGGAACAGCGAAGTCAAAACCACCGGACTAGAAATGAACCTCGAAAAAGAAGTTCTACTACTGTTTCCTCGTTGCAAACCAGAACGACAACCTTGTCCACTTCCACTAATCTCAAGATAGATTACAATGTCCTTTCTCTCCATCACGAACATTCAAAGACGAGAGGCGCTTGAAGACACATGGAAAAGAAACACAATGCAACGACAGACATTTCAAATAGAGATTCTTTCGAAAATACTTTGATATCATGTAGAAAATCAATTAGAACAATTCGACGCATCCCAAAAAACGCTCGGTCACTAGCAGCGGACAAATTAACATTCCTGATTAATTCTGTTGTTGAAAAAAATACGGTCGAGTCCTGGAGAATCTGTTTCTTTTCTTACAAGGCTTTTTAAGATCGGAGGAGACAGTACAAAGAATTTAACCACCTCAATAAAAGATAATTTGAATAAATTGGAGCTTGAAACTTGCTTTCCAAACGAAACATAGTATTTTGACATTGGCAAACGAGTCGAGGCAAAAGTTGCAGATTTCGATGTAATGTGCTTTACGTATACTTAGTTCGGAGGAAACTTTTGCTCCATGTAATGAGGAAACATTCAACTCATTGTTATCAAAGCATCCGAGTCCGACAAGAGAGCTTTTGTTCCCGGAAGTGCCAGTCGAATTACAGACACGTTTGGTTTTGAAGAAAATGAAATTCGTAAAGGCATCAACGCTTTCCCTAATGGTTCAAGTCCTGGTATCGATGGCATGCGTCCCCAGTTCCTGAAAGATATAATATCAAAATCTGCAGGAGATGCCGGAATGAAAGCTTTGACTGCAATAACAAACCTTTTGCAACCTCATGCTCTCTGGTAAAGCGAACAATAACATCCTTCCCATTCTTTATGGAGCTACCCTATGTGCCTTATCAAAAAAAAGGAGGCGGTATACGTCCTATCGCTTGTGGTAACACTTTCAGACGTCTTGAACGTGTTTCATGTACCAAAACCTCTAAAAGTATACAAAATCGTTTATTTCCTCATCAGGTTGGTGTTGCAACGAAGCGAGGATGCGAAAGTGCGATTCATACCGTCAGACAATATATTTGCGACCAAAGAAATAAATCTAAGGTGATGCTCAAAATAGATTTCAAAAATGCCTTCAACACAGTGGAAAGAGACGTTATGCTACACGAAATTAAAGAATTTGTTCCAGAACTATATCCCTTTCTAAGCCAAAGCTATTGTCAACCCTCATTATTATTCTATGACGAAACAACGATATTGTCCCAACGAGGAGCCCAGCAAGGAGATCCATGTGGCCCATTAGCCTTCAGCCTTGCTGTACAACCTATCGTAGAATCATTGAATTCGAGCTGAACATCTGGTATTTAGATGATGCTACTTTCTAGACATTCCAGACACTTTAATTGAAGATTTTCAAAGAGTCATTAGGATGGGAGCAGATAGAGGACTCGAAATAAATGCAGAAAAATGTGAATTGTTTTTTGTTCAGGGAGAAGAGACGATGAAATCGTCAGACAGTTCAGAAAAATCTGTCCGAATTCTGAGTTATCTCAGAAGAAAAACTTGAATTGCTGGGTGCTAATCCTTGAAAAGGGGTATGAAGAGTGTTTTTTGATGAAGCAACGTCGTTTGGAATTATTAGCTAGCCGTATTGTGGACTTAAACAGTCACATTGCTTATTTTTTGTTGAAAAAATTGTCTTTTATTCCAAAATTGACCTACCTTTTTGCGAACATGCGCCGTTTGGAAGTACCCGTTTTGATTCAAATTTTGACGTCCTGTTGTACAATACATTTATATCAATTTTCAACATCCCAATAACTGAAAACCAGTGGAATCAGGCTGTTCTACCAATCAGTGATGGCGGAATTGATAAGAAGAGTTAGAGACATTGCGCTTCCATGCTTTTAAATTAAAAAAGTTACTGAATGTAAATATTTAGGATTGGTATTTGATTTTAATATGAGATGGGAGAAATATTATATATTAAATATACTGTTGGTAAGACAAAGTACTTGATTTTGATATTTCATAAATTATCAAAATTCGTGTGAACTGAGACATTAAGAATACTATGCCTTGTTCCATAGTATTGCCAGCTATAGAATAATTGCTTGGGGAAGTGCGTATACGAATAATTTGGACATTTTACAAAGACTTCAAAATAGACTGTTGAAAATAGTTAACAGAAATAAGTCAATAGTTGCGAAAAACCCATTGCGTATAGATCAAAAGTTTATATATGAATCTATAATATAGCACTATAATAACTTAAAAAATAAATATCTTGAATCTAGAAGTAGAACTAGAGGAAAACGAATACCGATTCCGCTAATGAAAAAAAAAAGTTAGCAAAACAATGAGTTTCTACATTGCTGAGTATAACTTCAATAGACTGCCAGAGTCACTCAAAAATATAAAAAATGTGAAATACAGTAGAAATTCCTTATTCGCGCTCCCTTCATTCGCGATTTTGTTATTCGCGGACTAAAAAAATGCGACCCAGTTTCTATATTCGCGGATTCCAATAGGTATCCAAACCAATATCCTTTTTAAACGCTGCCAAATGAACTAAAAAAAGAAAAGTTAAATGAATTTTATTAAAACATTGCTTGAATTATGTTGTTAAATGATAACTCCATGGACTTTGACATAAGCTGCCTTCGGCGAGAAGTCTTATTTTTAAGAGGTGAATTGCTAATGCGACTGCCGCATATGTATCAGTCTGAGTTAAAGGAGCTTTTAAAAACTGCCAAGCAAGAAAAAATTACATAATTCTTCAAACCATTGTCTAAACCTCAAGATTATTAATAAAAATGTTCAAAGACTTCAATTGAATTAATTTTTTTATGCATTTTTTCCCCTTTTTTTCTCACCAAGGAACGTATCCCCTATAATCCCATATAAATTAAGATTCCGTATTCACGGTTTCTATATTCGCGGCATATTTTTGGAACGTATATCCCGCGAATAAGGAGCTTTTACTGTATAACAAATTTAAGTTCATGGAATGGATCACACATAACTGTTGAGCTTTTGTTTTTACTATATTATACAGGGTGTCCGGGAAAATGTGGGAGATCTCTCGGATTCAGATAAAACATTAAAAAATAAGATGACAAGATCCCATAATTTTTTTTCCTAGCGGCCGTTCCTACGGAGGTACTGCCTCCTAAAGGACGCCACTGGTAATCAATTTTTCTTGAATAACTTTTGAACTACTTAAGATAATTCAATGAAAATTTAATACGATAAACAGTAGCAAGGACCCCTTAAAATACTGCCCTTAAAACATAATTAGCTTGTTTAGTTTTTCAGGGGCGGACTAGGTTGTACATTTTATTGCTTACATTTTTAACACCCTGTATGATGAGGAGTTAAGAAAAATAAATTTGAATACTTTAAACATTAATTTAAAGAAAAGGTACTCTTGTTCATTGTCGGTAAAATCAACCGTTTTCGAGAAAAAAAATTAAAAGAATTAACGTTTTATTTTTATCAAAGAGAAACCATGATTTCTAATTTTTTTGTCTGAAGCAAAGTGTGTTACGAAAGACATTCAAGGAATAGAAACGTTTTAGTTTAGGTTATTTAATCCGACAAAATTATTAGATTTAAAAAAATGCAGTTTAAACGTTGAAAGAAAAATTGATCACCAGTGGCGTCCTGAAGGAGGCCGTACCTTCGTAGGGAGGGCCGCTAGGAAAAAAATTTATGGGAACTTGTCATCTTATTTTTTAATGTTTTATCTTAATCCGAGAGATCTCCCACATTTTCCCGGACACCCTGTATAATTGAGTGAAAAAAATGAGGGAAGAAAAAAAAATGTAAAATTGTTGTATAAATATTAAAATAAATCATTGTGCACTTTTCAATATAATATAAATTTTAATTTTAATTTTGTATTGTTATATCAAGTTTAGTATGAAGAATTATTTATTATTGATACTTTATGACCGGTCCAATGAACAGGTAACTGCGTTTATCTCTGTTGGATTTACTTGTGAAAACTATCAGGTTTTTCAATAAATAAATAATTAAATCTTTAATAAATATCGTTCATAATTTAAAAAAGTGAAACAAAAATTACTACATATACATTCCGATATAAATATGTAGTTGATACAAAAAAATGGAGATTTCGATACGCATTTGGAATGAAAACAGCTGATATCATCCACTACACTTTACATCATCGCTGTGGTTCTAGCACAGTCAAGATGACAAAAAAAGCTTTTCCGAAAAATAAATTTACAACTATTCGATTCCTTTTATTAGAAATAAACTAATATTGTAGGAAGAAGAATAGAGGAGGAAAAATAGTTCTCTGTTTGATGGCGTGGTATTAATGAAAAAAAATTAAATTCCCACAAGATATCGTTCGTAGCATGAAAAATAAATGAAACAAAAATTACTTTCAATATAAATACTTGAAAACAAATTGAAATTTCGAAACGCGTTTTCAATGAAAACGTCAGATATCATCCGCACCATACTTTACAACCGTATATCTTCGCTGTGGTTGGAGCACAGCCAAGATAACAAAAAAAAAACGATTCCAAAAATGAATCAACTAGTATAAAAATAAAGTGAAATTATGAAGAAAAAGATTTCATCCAATGGAGTAGAATAAAATAATAAAGCTATTTGAACGAAAAAGCGGATATCATCCACATCACACATTACAACCGTATATCCGCGCTTTGGCTCGAGCAAAGCCAAAATGACCGAAAAAAATACGAAAAATAAATTCACAGATTTTCGATTGCTACTCTTAAAACAAAGTGATATTGTAAAAAAAATTTCTTTTTAATGGAGTAGAATAGAAGAATACAGCATGAAAAATAATTGAAAAAGAAATTATTTCACATTATTCAATATGAATAGTTGAAAAGGAATTATGAAAATCATCATGCTTCACTCTTCAGAATCTTATATTATCGCTTTGCTCCGATCGTAAACACTTTCTTCTACCGTGATATTCACATCAAAAATCGACCGCATTTCAACCGCATATCCTCTCAACTTTCGTTACGATTTTCGTCACATTAAGGAACAATTCGATACGTCTATAGTGACCTAAGAGGTCGAACGGAAAAAGAGAAAAGGCGGCCGTGGGACGCCCAGCAGCCGAAGGTCGCCGGAGGGTGGCCGAAGCCTTCCACTGCGCCAGAAATAAATGCTGATGCTCACGTAAAAGAAGAAGAAGAATACTTCCATTGGCGTTTTGCAAAAAGCTTTACGATTTGAATATGCTGAAGACTAAAAAGTAGACGGCATTTTTGGAGGCACGTGCGTAAATAAAACCAACAACCTATGCCTGAAACTGCTGAAACTAGCCCACTATTGAAAGTATTATTGAATTAGCCATCTCATTAAACTTTTCATAGAATAATTAAACATCATTTTCATTGCAAAAAATTTCTTCAAAATATTCAATCAATAACAGCAAAAGTGAAAGCAGTGAGAAGAACAACCCGGATAGAATGTAATGCGATATCTCATCAGTGCAAAATTCTCTAATGGGCCCATCGATCGACTGAGCGCAGCTCAAGCGGCTAAACTAGATAACGTAACGTCCACCTGGCACATCGATGGTTGGAAAGATAAACGTTTGAATTGTGGAAATTTATGGAAGCTGTATCTGAAAAAACATGAAATTATTCAAGCAAGAAAATTTTGGAAAATCGATCATGATCACGTCTAGTGCCTCACCTCTAAAGGTAAGAACTTGTTTGAGCAAGACATATTGCTTGCAATAACAAGAAACCGTCTTAACAATATAAAATCTAAACGAACAACGAATCCCAAATCCCGAATTAGCATATGAATCTACGAACGAAAGAACAGAAGCTCGTAATTTAAAATGTGACGACAAGACGGGGATGAATTTCAGGCGGCACGGAACGTTAACTAGTTCTCCGGCACGGTTACTCGATTATTTCAACTGCAAATTATACAAACTTCCACGAAATCTGTTCGTTCTCATTGTACGAAAAAAAGCTATATTATCAGAATAACTTCCAGTTCACCGACTGGTCCATGAAAGAACAATCGGAAAAATCGAATGCGATCCGATTTAATGGTTTTTCCCTTAGGCGAATACGCCAAAAAACGCGACCTAATCCTCTCGATTGCAGCGATCACATTTACGGGGAGAATCTCGCGCGACGCTCGGTCAATTTTATTTCCTTCCGGTGTATTCGGGCGCCATCAATCGGATTGGCCGCCGGCGAGGCTCGACAATTCATACGAGCGACGACGAAGATTGAATGACTTGACGACGGTATCTATTTTCCTCTATCCTTTTGTTAAACGAATACAGAACCCAAGACGCGGCCTTCAAAAACCGAGTTTCTTCGATTTTACATCGTCCGATTCACGAAGTACTTTTGTGGGGCACGGATATTGATTTCATTAAACCGCACCGACATTCTTACAAATATATTTTTCCTATTCCATATATGACGACAGTAACGAATAAACAAGATTTTTTTATTTGCCGTCAGGATGATTGTAATGCACAGGTGAAATCTAACGAAAAATTAAAATCATTTAAAATCTTTTTTATAAAGGTACATTATGGAAAAATGAATTCCTTGCAAAAAAACTGCCGAGACATGTAAATTTTTGTTATGAAGGGGGCACATTTTAAAAAGAAAATCATTTCCTTGTAGGAGTAACCCTTCGAATTTTTTTGATAGAAAAACCACTAAGTGAAATTCTTCAGTGAAATTCTTGAAAGATTCTATTTAGAATATGACTGTTTTTCTGTTGGGTGACTTAAATGTAAATTTTGAAATTTCTTATTCTACTGACATGGTGAGTCTTAATAATGTACTGTTAAACTGAATATGCGCCAAGTTATTGAAACTCCAACTTGTATTTCGGGTTCTGGCCACTCTGTGATTGACATTTGTTTTGTTCCATTGAACATGCGAGTTAGGGCGACCGTCCATATAGGCGATTCGAGTTGCATGAGCAATAAAACGGTCTAGGTCGAAAAGTACCCAGCTACCAGATTTCGATTTTTGACACTTTTACGATGTACGCTTGAGAAAGGTTCGATTTATGGGAATTTCGGAAGGGATATCCCTTTTCATTCAGACTCCATAAAACTATGGCTAAATTTGAATTAAATTGAAAGTGAACCTGTACACGATGTATTTTTCGTTTTCGTGAAAAAAAATATACTCCACATCTTATCTCTTTTTTTTTTTTTAACGTAGGGAAATGCTTTACGCACTTACTCCCCGGGAATTTTGTCTCATCCGGGGAAGTGTGAGACTCCCTGGAGGACGACCATCCCCCACCCCCATCCAGGACATCATTCCTGAATGGGCGCAGGGCACACCCGTCAACCAGGTTTACCCACTAAAACCCTACGTGTCCCCCACCGACTCAGGCGGATGTTATGCTCAACTCGGCAAGCGACATTCTCTGCGCATCAAGAGGGCAGGTTGGCCGAACGCATAGCGTCCATTTCCTCAACCGTCCCCACGCAGCTAACCCAGGTCTAAGATCTCTCCTCATCCTCCTCCCCAGCTTCAACTGTTCGTCCTGTCACTTCGTGTTCCCGCTCCTGCTCTCTCCTACGATCCTCACGTTCCTTCCTTCTCATGATGCCGCACACAAACTCGTACACAACACCCCACCTGCGCGCATCCCCGATCATAAATCCAATGATGGCAGACGGAGGGGGAAGTTGTTCCGGCTCCAGCTCGGCCATCACCGCCTCCTCTCAATTCTCCACCTTTGGCACCCCCACACCACGTGTTCAGGACTATCCACGATTCCACACACCCAACAAAGATCCGTTCCTGTCTTGCCGATTCGACGCGTGAAGGTTCCAAACCGTGCCCGGTCAGAAACTGTGTGAAATAGTAGGATGTCCTCCGAAAAGGACACCCACACAATTCCACCAAGTCTCCGACCAAGACGCGAGTCCACTTCCTCCACACCGTTCCATAGCCTCTGCCACTTCTCCATCACTTTCTTCCGCGCCATCCTTTTCACCCCGGGCAATCGGCTGTTTGGCACCGTGAACAGAAAGGACCTCTCCCCAACAAGCAGGTCTATTGGCGGTATCGCAGCGACAACTTGTGCTGCAACCGCGGAAACCGTACGGTATCCACTGATCACTCTCAGCAAAGCTTTCCTTTGACTCCCGATCAACATTTGCTTATACTTCGAGTACTTCAAAACTGACTTCCAGACCGGAGCCCCATACAGCAGCATGCTGTTCACCACCCCATATAAAATCCTTCTCTTCATATATCCCGGTCCTCCCACATTCCTCATGACCCGACCCAACATTCCCACCCTAGAGTTCACCCTCCCCACGATGTACTTCACATGCTCCACATACGACAATCTTCCGTCCAACATCACCCCCAAATACTTGAAGTGATGCTTTGACCTAACCTCGACCCCTCCCAGACTAACATTTATCTCCCTATCCTTCCTCCCTCCCTTCACAATGCACAGCTCCGTCTTTTCCGGAGCAATTTTCAACTTACTCCTTACCATCCATCCTTCAATATCGCCATACGTTCTAATAATTTTATTTTTCAGGTCTTCTCTTGTAGCAGCCGACACGACCATAGCCAGATCGTCGGCGTAAGCGTATGGTGTGACCCCCCTAGGATACTCCACCCGCAACACACCATCGTACATCAAGTTCCACAGGGTGGGTCCGAGGACCGAACCCTGTGGAACCCCATCGAACACGGCAGGTAAGTATCCTCCGAAACCCAAATCCTCCTCCCCGACAGGTATGACCTAATTGTAGCCAACACAAAAGGGTCCAGATCCAAACTCTCCACACATTCCAAAATCCTATCCCAGTTCGCCGTGTTGAACGCATTTCTCACATCAACCGCCATAATAGCGCACCACGGGGCACCGCTCCTCTCCACTCCACCCAGGACCGCCCGTATAGCCCTCATAGTGGAGCGCCCCGCCCTGAACCCAAACTGCCCGTCCGACAAAGTCCCCTGGTCTTCCATAGCTTCCTCCATCCTAGCCAGAAGCAGACGCTCCAAAACCTTTCCCATGTGGTCCATGAGGCAGATTGGTCTAAAGGACCTAGTCTCACCAGGAGTCTTCCCAGGCTTCGGGATGAGAACCACCCTTGCATCCCTCCATGGTTCAGGGAAAATTCTCTGATCCAAACATCGATTGTAGACCCCCAGCAAAAGCTCCGGTACGGCCTCGAAGAACACCTGTATTGCCTCCACAGGCACCCCATCAAGGCCACATGCCTTATTCCTCTTACCTTTATACCTATGTACATGTGTACATAGCGAGAGTTTGAATGAAAGGGATATCCCTTCCGACATTCCCATAAATCGAACCTTTCTCAAGCGTACATCGTAAAAGTGTCAAAAATCAAATATCTGGTAGCTGGGTACTATTCGAACTAGACCGTTTTTATTGCTCAGGCAACTCGAATCGCCTATATGGACGGTCGCCCTTAGTGAAGTTGGTACACTTGATTTAAATTGTATAACCGACCATTTACTGATTTATTGTAATGTTTGTATTGATTGGAGTAATAGATTTGAAGTTGTTACTAGTTTTAGAAATTTAAATAACATTAATTATAATGAGTTTAGCTGTTACGCCAATATGATGAATTGGAATATAGGTGACTATTTTAATGACATAGATAAAAGCGTAGAAATTATTAGTAATAATATAATATCCCTCTTTGATATTTTTGCTCCAAAAGCTCCACGGGAATCTAAAAAGCCTTGCAGTCGTTGAAAACCGCCATATATAACATATACTATACAGCAAATGATCAAACTGAAAAATAAAGCATATCAAAGATTCTTAAAAACCAAATTAGAAAGCCATAAGAAATATTATATTGAGTTGAGAAATTACACAAATGATTCAATTAGAAGGGCAAAAATTGCTTATATGCGCTCCGAAGTAAAAAATTGTAATAAAGATTCAAAAAAATTATGGAACAGACTAAAATCATTTGGTATTACTACTTCCAAAAATCAACACAAGCAACTTATTCTGCCTCCTTCAGTAGATTCTAACATCTTAAATAATCATTTTATCAACGTGGCAGGACAATCTGTAATAAGTGAAAGCCTTGTGGATTACTATAATAATAATTGTAAATTAACTTCAACTCGAAAATTTGATTTTGCGACGGTTGATCACTTTTCAGTCGTGAAGAAAATTGATCAAATTGCTTCTAACGCTGTGGGTTTGGATGATATTTCCTTGAAGATGTTGAAATAATGAATTTTTCCTTGAAAACTGGAACATTTCCTTCATCTTGGAAATGTGCCATTGTTATACCCACAGCTAAAGTTGCATATGCTTCGGACATTAAGGATATAAGACCCCTAAGTATACTACCGGCGGCTTCAAAGGTTCTAGAAACAATTGTAGCAGAGCAAATTTATACATTCCTTGGTAAACACAGTATGATGCCTACATGTCAATCTGGCTTTCGTAGTGGCTATAGCACCCAAACAGCCATTTTGAAGGTTATAAATGATATTGGATCCGCAGTTGATAAGTCTTGTATAACGATCATAGTCCTTCTCGATCAAAGTAAGGCATTTGATCTAGTCAGTCTGCCTCTTTTGCTTTCCAAACTGCATTATGTGGGAATGAGTGATACGACAGTCAAGTGGTTTCAGAGCTATCTTCTGGGTCGAACACAAGCAGTTAGATATAATGGTGTCTTGTCTGACACTCTGCCTATCAGAAATGGTGTTCCCCAGGGTAGTATCCTGGGACGGTTGCTTTTCTCTTTATACACCCATGATTTGCCGGACTGTTTGGAGCATTGTTTTTATCACGTGTATGCGGATGACCTGCAGTTATACATATTTTGCCACCCAAATGATATAGCTGAAACAGTGGGATGGGTTAACCATGACCTAAAACTCATCTCAAAATGGTGCATAATGAATGGCTTGCGCTTGAATCCTTTGAAGACTGTGGCCATGTGCTTGGGGTCTGAAGGCAATCTAAATAGGATCAATTTAGAAGATTACAATCTGATTGTAGATGATGAATTCTTTCAGTGGGTGCAACATGCAAAAAACTTGGGACTGATTATCAATGGTCGACCGGACTTTCAAAAGCACATAAATTAACTTTATAGTATTTCTATGTGCAAACTTAAAACTCTTTATAGGTATCAAAATAGCTTAAATGAGGACACAAAGTTGAAGTTCATTAAATCATTGGTTCATCCACATCTTGATTACTGCTGTGGGGTATTTAATTTTTGAACGGAATATAATAGGCATAGATTGCACAGGGTCCAGAATGCGGCTTTCAGATTTGTTTGTAACGTCCCATTTCGAGAGCATAGTACTCCTTATATTTGCAAGCACAATGATCCTGAAATAGAATATAGGTATATGTATTTGGCATCTTTGTTTTTGTATAAAATTATTAAAACTGGCGGACCAAATTATTTGTATAGCCTGTTAAACTTGAGATCAAGTGTTCATGCAGTGGATGTAAGGGTTGATAATTTCACTGTCCCACAGCATTCAACAACCAAGTTTAGGCGTAGTTTTTCATATTTTGCCCCTATACTTCTGAATAAAGTCTTTGATCTTTTGAAATTGGGTATTTTTAGGTTTAGGAAGGAGGTAAAAAAAGTTTATTTTAATAAGCTATGTCAAGTAGCTGGTTTAAATTAGATTAAGTACATACGGGTTTAGACTGGAATTTAAATATTGTTGGATTTGACTGTTGTGGTTTGTTTTCCTGTCTTTGAGAAATTATTTTTTTGTATTGAGGTAGTAGTAGAGTAAGTTGAACAGGAGGAGTGGAAGAACGGTTTAGCCGAACTCCTGCCTTCTGTGTATTTTTAATGTAACAAGTTGCACAATAAACTTATTATTATTATTATTAAGTCATATATCGAAGGAGAGCTATTTTCATCCTGTCGTTTATCCTGTCGGTGTGCGCCGGTTTCAAGATTCTTTTTTGTCAAAGAAAACCTGGAATGATATTAAAGCCACGACTTCGGCACAAAAACCTACCCCAACCTACAATTTGGTCAAACACCTGGTATCGATGTTGAAGCTACTCATAGGGTGAATTTTCGGAAAGTTGAATGGAACACGACGATTTTGGGCTCAAAATTCACTAAAAAATATATATATGTCACACACATTAAGTTCTGGCTCAGAGCGAGGTCGGAAACATTTTTTTTTTTTTTTTGAAAAGAAAATTTCAAACGGCCGTTTTCTATAGATTTTCGTGGATATCTTAGAAACTAAGCCTTCCATCGATACGGGTCATAGAACCAAGTTGATTGCTGAATAAATTTTCTACAGGCTGGTCCAACGAACAGTTTGCACTTAGTTTTTCTCTTGATTTTGAAATTGCGTGCATAAATGCTCGGACACGTCGATTTTGCTTTTGCGGGGACACATTTGAAGCATATTTTTAGATCTGAGCATATAACCTCCTAGCGAGGGTGAGTAACAACACTTAAATTTTTTAATGGAAGGAAGAATCGACTAATATATCATTTGAAAGAGCACAAAATTGTCTTTCGAAGATCCCTCTTTGTTCAATTCTACTAAAACAGTTAATGCGAAAACGGCGTTGCAGCCATTAAGCCGATAATTGTGGTATTCATGAAAAATACAAATAAATTTTAATTATTAAGAGTGAAAATAACTACAAACATTTCTAAATGCTTTAATTGAAAGGAAAACGGAATTTCAACCACTCGATATTATTCCTCCGAACTAAATTTCTCACTAATCGTTTGCGTTTTTTTTGTTGAGAGAAAAACTGCAGAGACAAGTGTAGGAAAGAATTCGCACATTTTAGTTCAGTCCCTTCATTAACTCAGTTTGGTTGTTTGTCAAGTTATTAGCATTTCAACATAGAAAATAATTTATTCCATTCCACACCGAGTTGAAATTATTACACTTTATTTTCAAAATAATAGTTGTACTAGACTTAGGTTTTGAGAGGCATCCCGATAAAAATGTGAGCCATGTGTACGTTAGCAAGCTACAAAGTTTGTAGATACCGAATCTGTCTGTAATAGAAACACCAGCCGCAGAAACCGATCAGAAATGAAGCTGTGGAAGTCGCTGTTTTAGGGCATGTTGCAATGGATCATAGTCAAAGTACTCGTCAATTAGCTGAAGCCTCAGGTGTCTCCCGTTCGTCCATACTACGAATTTTAAAAGCGTACTACCCCGCATAACATTGCGATACAGGCTCTTTTGACCTATATAGATAAGTTACTAATTGATAAAGATTTTTCGATAAAGATAGTATCTATACAGAAGATTTATAGCGTGACTAAAGATAGTCTGTACAGATTTAGGCGTTAGTTCAACTATATAAAACAGATAAAGAAATTTATATACTTATCCTATACAGGATGCAAGTTATTACTGATACGGGCTTTGCATTATCGTTATCATTCCTATACTATAACTCATGTATGGAATGCGTACAGTGTCATAAGAAATATTAGATATTTTATATAAGAAATATACAGATTTATTTGCTTATTTTTTTCATCGAATATCATCAGGTCTCAAAGGCATTTCGTATAAAGTAATGATATGGCTATTTTTGGAATTTGTTTATATTCTACAATAAATGTACAATAGAATAATATACAAGTAAAACTTATCATTTTAACCTATGCACTTTTCCAGTGAAATTTTATTCTTACAGCTTATATAAAGCATCGTTATATAAAAGATATTTTATCGGTATAGACCGCGTAACCCTGCAGCCACACGAATGCAGTTGACTGCAGGAAATGTTGTAGGGACTTATCAAAACCGTCATGTGGCTGGGTTATGTTATCTGGTCGGTCTCACGACCGCAGTCAAAGGGTAATAAATGAGATAAGCTCCTTGACTGCTTGTCTGGTCGACAGTACCGATCGAGCGCTCTGCATAGAAAAACGATATGCCATTTAAGCGTAGCGCCACAGCTGCGGCAACTTTTATGTCCATCCAAGAAAATATTCAACGTCGTACTGACGGTCGCTGATAACGACGGCAGCCGAGCAGTGTGTGGCCGGTCGCGGCAGTGCAGGTGCAGGAGCAGCAGCAGTAGCAGAGGACTGTGTGTGGCTACGGCATTATGCCGTACGACGTCAGTCAGTCAGTACGACGTTGAATATTTTCTTGGATGGACATAAAAGTTGCCGCAGCTGTGGCGCTACGCTTAAATGGCATATCGTTTTTCAATACAGAGCGCTCGATCTGTACTGTCGACCAGACAAGCAGTCAAGGAGCTTATCTCATTTATTACCCTTTGACTGCGGTCGTGAGACCGACCAGATAACATAACCCAGCCACATGACGGTTTTGATAAGTCCCTACAACATTTCCTGCAGTCAACTGCATTCGTGTGGCTGCAGGGTAACGGTTTAGTAAAGATTGTCTTTACCAAATCTATATCAACGTTCGCATTGAACAAAAGAAACGCGTGCATCACAATTACACATGAGACTTCACTGGTGTTTGATTTCTGCGTGAACTAAAAAATGTATTGCGTTTATCAATTTTCAAAACTGTGTGTTGCCCACAATTTGGGTGAAAAAGGATTAGTATTTATATTTGTTTTAATATTTTCGAAATCCATGTTTTCCAGCATTTTTTTCAAAATGCCAATAATTTCAAACAGTTCCAACAGAACAAGTCAAGTCTTTTTTTTTACAGAAGTGATGAAAGTTAATGCTAAGAGGACCCAATTCGAAGCAATGAACGAGTACATGTATTTCTTACAACATGTTACCGACCGGATTCGTAGCACAAAGAAAAAAGATATAATATTTAATTGACATCTTTTTCTTTTCTTTTCGAAATTGTAGAAATTTGATTTTCGAAATTTCTAATAAAAAATGGAACGATTGGTACACTTCTCTATTGGTTTTGGAAAACATTCCCGAAGCTTTGGATAATTGTTCTTGCATGTAAATATTTTCTTTCACTTTCTTGAGAGCTTTTACCATTACAACTATCACTCTTTCGATATTAGATCGTATATGTGCCCAACGCCGACACGGTTCATTTTTAATTCTCGACATTTCGTAGATATCAAATTTCAATTGCAAACGTTTTTAATCACGCATGTAAATAAAACACCCAAAAATATTAACGTTTTTCAGAGGACCAAATAGACTAATGAATGATGCCAGGGACTCCACATCTGAGGTATTATGTTCGAATCCCATCCTTGCCTTTCAATGAGGAAAAGGAAAAGAGGAGCGGAGCATATTACATAAACAAATATGGGGGTCCAAAATGGGCGTAGATAAAAAACACCGCCAATGAAAATGAAAGAGACTAATTTCTGTTTAAATTCAGTATTTTACAACCAATATGTTAAATTGGTGCTTAGTCATTTTTTTTAGTAAAGATATATCGATTCGATAAATTGAACTTTATCCAATCTATAGCCAAACTTTATCGCAGTGATGTCGAATCTATAAATATCATCTTTACTCAAACTATATCCAGAATATATTAAAACCCGAATCGTCGCTGTACCAACAGAATATAGATACCTTTATCGGACTATAGAAATTAACATAGTTCCGATACAGGTTCTATAGAGTTTTGTTATACGGGACTTTCATCCGTTCTAAATCCAATTAGTACATGCGCTAAATGTGGATGATCCTGATCTAACGCTGCAATTTTGTGAAGCAATGAGCCACCGTTTACTTGCAGATCCGCAATTATTATTTGACATTTATTTTTCCGACGAATGCACATTTTATTTGCATGGAGCTGTAAATAGACACAATTGCCAGTAGGTACAGGGATGACAGTAAGCCATATTTATTCCGTGAGGTTTATACCCAGTATCCGAATGATAATAATATGGCAGATTAAGAAATCATATCATAGGACCCCTTTTTATTCCTGGAAAGTTAACAAGTGAAGTGTATCTAAACATGCTTCAAGATACAATTGATCCTTTAATAACACAAATAATAGAAGATGACCAAAATCAAACCGCTGATTGGCTTCATTTCCAGCAAGATGGAGCACCTCCGCACTATGTGTTTCCAGTAAGACAGTTCTTAGACGACCGGTTCCCTGGATTGGACAGAGGGGCCCAATTGAATGGCCTGCCAGGTCACCGGATTTATCGCCTTTAGACTTTTTTATTTGGGGACACTTGAGAACTGAATGTTAGAAGATCTTCCCTAACGGATTACAGCAGAGTGTAGATATATCACACCTGATATGCTACAAAATGTTCGAAATAGATATGAACAAAATCTGTATTATTGTATGGAAGCAAATGGATTACATTTTCAACATTTGTGAACGTAACGTTTTAATAAATCACTTTAAAGGCTTGTTTACGTTTTTGAGAAAAAGCAATGTTAAAAATAACAAACATTGGAATTTTGCAGTTGTTTTCACTCGTAATACTTCAAACTTATTTGTATTTTTCATTACAACAATTATCGGCTCAATGTTTGTAACGCTGTTTCCGCATTAACTGGTTTAGTAAAATTGAACAAAGAGGGATCCTTCGAAAGACAATTTTGTGCCCTTTCACATGATATATCAGTCGACCACTCTTTCCATTCAAAATTTTAGGGTTGTTACTCACCCGAGCTAGGGTGTTACAGGTGCAGATCGCAAAATATGCTTCAAATGTGTCCCCCTCAAAAGCAATCTCGACGTGTCTAAGCATTTGTGCATTCAATTCCAAAAACAAGAGAAAAGCTAGGTGCAAACTTTTCGTTGGACCACTTCTTTAAGATTTCGAAAATTCAGCATAAACTCAAAAAAATGAAATAATTTTGACAATGTTCATCAAAATTAATTGCCATTCTGAAACGTAGTAGTAGTTCTCAATATGTGTGCAAATGTTGGATCCTAAAATTCAATATGGCCGACCATAGTAAAATTCCGAAGTTGAAATTTGACAACCGTACCTGGTTTCTGTAATTACCGGATTTAAATGAAATCGATGGGGTATATCAAGTTTCATATTTTCTTTATTGTTACAAAATTTCAAAAAAATGTATCGATAAATAAGTTTTTTATTAACATTAAACGTTTATGCGCAGTTTGTATCTCAGCCAATTCAGCGGATAGCAAACTGAAACAATTCACATTCAATTACGATCAAAAAAATATAGATTATGAAAAAAAATTGGATGAACGGCCAAAATTAACCGGGAAATTTTTTTTGCGCTTTTGCCGATTCTATGCGTCCCAATTGATATTTTCACATGAATCACAATAGAGTACAATTCAATAGGAAGGAAGAGACCTAGAAGTTAAACCATATCTGGAATCCAGTGGTAAAAAAGACAACATATCCGGTCAACAACGTAAAACCCAGGATAAGATAGCTTCAATAGTGCGTCGGAGACGGTGACACCTCTGAAGAAGCTTCCCACTCGTGCGAGCGAAACGTTAGGAAGTAATTCCAACAAACAACGGCCGTTACACCCGACAAAAAAAAGTATCTCATTGAAAATAAACGTGGTAATACAATAAGATTTTGCCCTCCCCAAATTCTTACAGTGTCGTAGCCAGGATTTGCATTCGGAAGGAAATGATGCATTGAAAAGATTACAACACGTTAAGGCTGTAATTCATGAGAATAATTTAGTCCGGTTACGGAAAACAGACACCAATTTAAATGATTGGTGAATAGGGTAAGAACGAGTCTCAGGGAATGGAATAGTCTTATGAGGAAAAATATCTTTTCAAGCGGGTCGTACAGGCAGTAGCCAAAAAGGTACGATTTCCAGAAATAAGGGGCATGTCGGGGCATGGGGTAATTGTTCGTTAAAAACGATAATTTTTACGACTCAGAAAAGGCGTAGTTGATAAAGGCGATGACGTAAGAAAACCATCCTGTCTCAAAAATCTACTTTATCACAAAGACTGTCGTACACTCTGTAATCTATGTAAAAATGTTAGAATAATGAGTGTGAGTTCACCCACCACGAATCGACGGGTATCAGGCGATTACGGTACAACTACAATCCGGAAGTGCATACATGAACGGTTGATGTCCGCAGTGACGGAACTGTCGCGCGTAAGTTCACGAAGGTCCGAGTAAGGTCATCCAAACAAAAAGGATTGCCGAAAAAGTGAAAAAAAGCCCGAAATTGCTGAAAAATAGGAAAACGGCACGAAATTGACAACATAGAGGAACGATGACCCCAAATTGCCGAAATAGGGTGAAACTGCCCGAATTTGCCGAAATAGGGGAAAATAGCCCAAAATACGGAGAAACGACCCGAAATTGCCGAGAAAGTAGAAAACAGTCCGAAATTGATAGAAAAGGTGAAAATGACCCGATATTGCCGAAATAGAGGGAACTGGCCCAAAATTGACAATATAGGGGAAAAATGGCCCTTAATTGCTGATATAAGAGGAAACAGTCCGAGATTGACGAAATAGGGAGATATGGCCCGAAATTGCCGAAATAGGGGAAAATGGCTCGAAATTGCCGAAATAGGGAGAAACTGTCCAAAATTGCCGAAAAACGGTCCAAAATTGCTGGAAAAGAAGAAAACAGCCCGATATTAGCCAAAAAGGGGAAAATGGCCATATAGTAGGAAACGACCCTAAATTGCTGGAATAGGGGGAAATGGCCCAAAATTGACAATATAGGAGGAAAATGGCGCGAAATTAATAATATAGAGGGAAACGGCTCGAAATTGCCGAAATAGGGGCAAATGACCCGAAATTGCCAATATAGTGGGAAAAGACCCGAAATTGCCGAAATAGGGGTAAATGGCCCGAAATTGGTAATATAGTGTCAACTAGATTGCCGTTTATCGTAGTTGGCGCGGGGGTTTTCACTCAGGGTAGCGTAAATCCGTTGACGATGCTCGTCGAGTAAAACACAAATATATGGATTTAGCGGTATATTAATAATAAATAATAATAAACCAGTAAATCCCATGGACAACATAATAATTCACACACTGGAGATTCTCAAATATGAAATACGAAATAAAGATCACTAATAACGCGCCCGTCGTTACTTGGACTATTTCCCAAATATTACAATTACCGGCGGTACGCGCAAAGGGAGATCGTTTACACGGGACGATCTCCTACAGGACAGCGGAGCGAGACCTCTTTGGTACCGAGAAAAGTTCGGTTCCCTTCCCCTGATTTTCCGTTGGCCTGACGGCACATTTCCAGGAATTCTGTTTACATTGCAGTTTTCGGCACATGAGCCGCGTAAGAGTATGCTTCAATCCGTAACAGAACTCCTGGTATCCGCCGGACGGCTTCAAGTCACGTGGGGTAAGGTGAATGAATTTTCCCAAGGTGGAACGAGATGTTTCTTTCTTTGGTGGCCTAGCATTCGGCGCACCATTTCACCATTACTAAGAGAACCGATTCCTATGTGACAATAGTGAGAAACCGCTCGAATGCGCCGGAATAGGGGAACATGTCCCGAAATTGCCGAAATGGGGGGAAATGATACGAAATAGCCGAAACATCTCGTATCAAAAATGATCAACATACCGGACGCGAAAGTTGTCCAAACAAAATGTTGTTCATAGGTATTTCAAGCTCAATATCCATTGGAATCCACTATGATGTCGTTATTGATTAATATTATGTAAAAACCTGTTCCTGGGAAACAAACCATGGATATGAATTAAAAATAATAACCCATTTAAACTTCGATGTTTCACACCAAACTAACACTGGCGCTGGAGTTTTTATGATACAAACAAATTTTTCTGTTTAAATAATTCTCTTCTTTGGTGGATTCGTAAAAGAGGATTACGTTTTCAAGGATTCATCGATGCAATGGTCAAGATAATTAAAAAGAATTCTTCTCCCAAGATGATATATTTTTCGAATGTTGGAAGCTTGAAATCTCTGGGGCCACCGTTAGCCATGCTTCTACAAATAATATCCCATAATTTTTTTTTGCATCGTGAAGATGTTTCACAGAAAATCAAATGAAATGAAAACTATGAAAATCCATCAGGATGGTAAGATCACTCGCGAAATCAGAAGATTTTATCGTATAATACGTTTCTTGATGGGGGAAAAACTTTCATTATTACAAATACTAATTTCCTAGTACTTCTACAGGATGAAAGTTGATTAAATTTTATAGTGAAAACTTGTTTATTAATAATATTTTAATGAAAATTATCTAGTTTTCGTCCAGATTAAGTGAAAATGGATGAAAATTGTTCCAAAACACATAGATATCGTGCCTTTAATTATAAAACCAACAGCGTACAGGTGTTGGTTTCGTTGCGAGGGAGCATAGGAAATAGAATTGCTGTTGAGAAAATATTAACACGGCCGTTAAACTCTACCGATATCGCGGAAAATGCAATTTTAGCCGTAGTTTGTGCCACATTTTTTCTTTGTTTTCTATTTTTTATCGACGAACAAATCATCTAACTTAATATAATCCACAATTATAGAAAATCTATCCACACTTACTTTTGATTACGTGTATGTGGGATTGAAAAATTCTTTTGACTTTTGTATTCAATTAAATTATCATTACCTTTGTCATAGTTCGAACACGGTTTATAAACATACTGTGATTCGAATGAGCCCAACGGATTACAATAAAATCGCGAGTGATCCAAAAACAAAGAAAATGATCCTAACTCGCTTTCAATTAATTTCTACATGAAAAACAAAAATGGAGGCCACCTTATGTTAGCGTCATGCAAATCACCCCTGGAAATTGATTTCTCGAATAGATAGGAAGGGCGTTTAGATTTAACGGTTTTTAATGGAGTAGCAAAGTGACATTCAAACAGCCGGTGATCCTCAACCAACACAAGTGCCGAATCCTTGCACTAACTCATTCGTGCCTCGCCAAACGAAATACTAAACTGCAACAACCATTTTGCACCTTTTACAAACGGTTTCTATTAACCAGATCAAGGCAGGGGTATACCGATAACAGACCATACGCAATTCTAGAAAGGACTCGACGTTCATTAAGTTGTTTGCGGACTTTGAAATTCAATAAACTGGCATTTTACTAAATTGTCTTCATGGCAAGATAGCACTTCCGCACAAAGAAGGAGATATCACCTTCAAAGCGAAGCATACCATTCACAAGCACACCCAAGGTATTGAAGGAGTTCTTTGTCGGAAACACTCACCCATCTATTTGGATACCCAGGTAGCCAATAATATGTTACGACTGGAAAAGCACACCAGTTTACAATTGCCAGAATTTAGTTTTGGACCATGGTCACGCGAAAACCTCAGTATTCCTGGAAGGTGGGAATTGAAACGAAGCATTTCCCGATTTAGTGGGATCAAAGGACAAAATTATATATCAACTGCAAACGAAGGAAACTTACAATAAATGACAGAATTAAATATGTCAAATTAATACAGAAGGACCGAGAATGGACACCTGAGGAACACCAGAAGTTATTGAAACGCAGCCAGAAGAAAAACCTTCCGATCTCACCATCTGATAACGGCCTCAAACCCAAACGGCATCAAACCTTGAGTAATGCAGCTTTGCGCAATACAAAGCGTGATCCAAGTTGTCAAACGCCTTAGAAAAGTTCAAGTAGATCAAAGCAATACCCCGGTCTAAACTCCTAACCATATCATCAAATATTTGGATCGAAGCAATGGTTATACTATGACCCCTACTGAATCCAGATTTATTATTATTATTATTGACAAACCAGTAAGCCCCTAGACCGATGAAACTGATACATTTGTAGTTTGTTCAGATTAACCTATTGTTAATTAGTTCAAATTTACATATTTCAAAAATTGACGCCAAAAAACTAGTTATCACTGTGTGTAACACAACAGTGTCGTACATATCACACACATCACAGATAATGTACCAAGACATCCCTGACACTCTCCATCTCCCGATCTAATCTGTTCCTAGAGCTGTTCAGTGAGGGGGCTGCTATTGTAGAGTCACAATGATATTTCCATTAATAGACAACTCGATTGTAGAAGAAATTTTTTCGGAGTAGGGGGCTGATCTCTCTTTTGATAGCTTGTGTCTATGACCTCTTAGTGATTGATGATGGGGAATCAGGGAAAAGTTTAGCTGAATTGTTTAATGATTATGCAGAATTTTATAGGTCTCTATAAGGTCTCCTCTCTGTCTTGAGAATGATCAGATTAAAAATTGCTCGTCTGTGTTCATAAGGTAAGTTCCGTGTTTCATTAGGAATTTTGGTGAAACGCCTCTGAACACCCTCGATTGTGTCAATATCTTTTATGTTATATGAACTCCATACGTTCCCCGCATATTCCAAGATGGGCCGGATGTATGCTTTGTAGATTTTTGAAGCCATATCAATGCTGATAATACCAAAGGACTTACGAATAATATATATTAAGGTGTTAGCTCTTTTTACTATCTTAGCAATATAAGATTGCCATTTTAGATCATATCTGACTATTATTCCCAGATCTCGTTGCTCATCCACAATCTCAATCACCATGCCATTGATCCTATATATGTGATTAGGGTTGTTTTTTCCTAGGTGAAGAACAGTGCATTTGGATTCGTTAAACGGAACCTGCCAGGAGTTAACCCAGAATTCAACCATTTTTATGTCCTTACAGATGGTGTTGTAATTGTTTACAGGATTTTCATAAAACTTTGTGTCGCCGGCATAGGCAGCCACCTTTGAGTTGAGACGTGTGACAAGGGAGTTAATGTAGATGGAGAATATCAAGGGGCCCAGGACTGACCCCTCAGGTACACCAATCACGACCGTACTAACGTCGGAATGACTTTGTTGTCTTACCCTAAATGCTCTATTTTTAAAATATGCCCACTAAAGAAGCAGTCCTCGAATTCAAAAGCTCTCTCAAAATCCAGGTAAAGCACATCTACAGGATGGCCTTCATCCAAGTCCCTTGTCCACGATTCCATGCAGCTAAGCATGTTACTTGTGGTAGATCGTCCCTGGAGGAAACCGTGCTGATCCACGGAGATTAAGTTGTTTTGCATAAGATGATGGGTGATTTCTTTGGCTATGATCTTTTCCATAATCTTTACCATTGTACGTGTGAGACTAATAGGCCTGTAGTTAGCTAGGTCAAGCCTATTCCCTTTCTTATACATCGGGATAACCACAGCGTTTCTCCATTCATCAGGTATATGTCCACTGTGAAATATTTCAGTCATTGCCTTTGAAAGTGTTAGTGCTTTGGAGCTAGCGCATTTTTGGACAAAGATAGTGGGTATATCGATATACCCACTATCTTTGTCCAAAAATTCTTTTTGAAATATGAATTTCAAAAAGCTGATAGCTTCGTTTATATTATCCTCGGTGAAATTGATATTGGTTATTGCTTATTGAAGCGACCTTGTTGTTGATGGTAGCCGAGGCATATTAGAAGTATTCTCACTTGCGAATGATGTACTCAACTCCACCGCAAACACATTTGCCACTATCGCTGGCTCTGAAGTGACACAATCATTCTGCGGATTTCGGAGGGCTATATTATGAATGTTTGAATTCAGATTGCTTTTAATGTATTTGAAAAATTGTTTGTCTGAAGAGAGAAGTGTCAGTTCATAATCTTGTTTTTCTTTAGCTATAATACTTTTAAGGTGGTTACTGTGATGGCGGTATGTAGTATGGTTGGCTTCAGATTTGCTTCGTTTATATATTTCCCAAATATTTCTCTTCTTCATTATATCTTTCAATATTTGAGCATTCATCCAGGGCTTTAGAGAATTGCGTCTAACAGATTTTGTTGGAATGTATGTCTCAATGGCTAAGCCCACTATGTGGATGAGTCCTTTATATACATTGATAGATGGTAGCGTTGTCACCATATATGATAGAAAGTTACCAATTTCCACATAATCAGCTTTCCAAAAGTTTTTCTTACGAACTAGTTGTGTAGGTTTAGTTTTCAACCTGAGCTGCAAGTCAACTTCTAGCACAAGATGGTGGCTCATTCCCAGTGGCAGGTTAGTTGTTACTTCCAAAGCTGTCTTCTTGTCACCGACAAATATCAAATCAAGCAAGGACCACTGGGTACCTCTATTCCTGGTGGCGTCTCTGACGACTTGTGCTGCAGGCCAACATTTGAATGCCTCAAGGAGATCTTGAGCTCTTGGTTCAGATTTGTTCAAGGTCAGTGTTGTCCAATTAATATCTGGCAAGTTGAAGTCACCCGTAATTATATTTGGAGTAGCTTCGTTCAGTATTAGAGTCCTGATGGATATTAACTCCTTACAATCCTCAGAATCAGTTGTAAGTGGTACATATACACGCATTATTTTGAACTTTAGATTACATATTTTAATATTAAATACAAGAGATTCGACAGATGATGGTGGAGCATACTTGTTGTTTAATTCTGCTTGTAAACTATGTCCAGATATTGTTTCTTCGACGTAAATGCACACTCCTCCGCCTCTTCGATTCCTACGATCATTCCGATACATGTTATATCCCCCTATGTTAATTATTGAGTCAGAAATTGTCTCATTCAGCCAAGTCTCTGTTATCAGCATCATTGCCAGATCCCTCTTTTTCATTAGTATGTCTAATTCTCCAAGTTTTGTGGCAATGGAATCTGCATTGGTGTACAAAAGTGTCATAGTGACAAATGGAGGAACGTCTAGTTTTTTGTTAAAGTGGGATTTGTTGATTTGTGAGTGACAAGTTTTGGAATGCCATTATAATATCTCATTTTAAGATCTACTTCCCCTTTAGCTTTCCTCTCCTCAAGCTCAGCTAGGACGTCCTTAACATATTTCCTCTCTAGTAAGTTTCTGTGGTGGGTACCTTATTTTTGTGTTTCAATATTGCCTGGGCCAAAGTTGGAGTTGAAAATACCACTCTTATTGGACGGATTTTGTTATCAGAATAGACTCCAATTCTATGCATTCTCACTATGTCCCTGGAATCATGATTTGCACTAAGATTTTTGAGAATTTTATTGATTGTGTTGTATTCTATCTGGAATCGTTCGTTGTGATTCACCTCTGGTATTCCAAACACAAGTACGTTGCAGGATTTTGCTTCTCTCAACAGAAGTTCTCCAATTGTGCTTTCAATGGTTGATTTTTCATTCGTTGCAGTACCTGCTATTTTTTTATTTGATTCATTAATTTCATTCTTGAGTGAGTCCGCCTGAGAAACAACTTGCGCATGTTATTGTTATTATTATTATTATTATCATTATTATTATTGTATTATTATTATTATTATCATTATTATTATTGTAACAATCAGTAGGCGGCTTGGCCGATGAAACTGATATCGTTTTATACATAAATAAAATTTTAACAATTTATATCGGGTAGCGTGGGAACTAATAAAGGGACGGTTCGAAAATAAACGTGCAATCATGAATCAACATTTAAAATCTCTTTTTTTGAAATTCCTAACGTAAATAAATCATCGCCCGATGAATTACGTAGTTTTTCGTACAATATATCGAGGAAATTCGTTGTTTGGAAACCTATAAAGAATCGAATGTAAACTGGAACGACATCGTGCTTCTGTTCTTACTATCCTCAAAATTGGATCAGTCGTCGAAGTTAGCATGGGAAAATTATCTTCAGAATGCAGATTCTGGCGAGTTTCCCAAATTAACCGAATTCATGGATTTTATATCATCGCGAAGTCAAATGTTAGTTAACGCATATTCAAATCAAAATTTCACACAACAAACCAACCGTCAAAAGGTCAGGTTAGAAAATTCAAGGCATGAAACCAATCGTTGGTGGAATGCATCAAATAATCGCAACGATTATAGGGGACCATCATATAACAATATTTCTACAGCAACCCCCGTATACGATTCAGGAAATAAATTCAAACCGCAGTGTCCCATTTGTCAACAAGCGCATTACATTTTTAAATGCGACAAACTTAAATCACAAACCGTGGAAAAACGTATTAGTGAAATCCAAAAATTGAATTTATGTTCAAATTGTTTGCGATCAAACCATTCGGTAGAAAATTGTACAGCATCTAAATGCAGACGCTGCGGTGGGAAACATAATACAATGCTCCATATCGAAATAACGAAAAATACAAAGGAAAATCAAGAAAAATCGAAAGAATCTGAATCATTCCCCGCGGATCATAGTTTAAGCACAAATTGTAACGAGGTAGGGACTTCGACGTCCTTACTTTCAACGGCAATCGTGTATGTCATTGACAGAAACCAACAACGTGTTGCAGCTAGGTGTCTCTTAGACAATGGAAGTCAAAGTAATTTCATAACATCCAAATTGGCGAAAAATTAGGTCTCTCTATCAAAGAGTGCTACCTGCCCATTATGGGTATCGGAAGCTCCCAATCAACGTCATCACAAAAAATCACTGCAACGATACAGTCTGCAACAGAAAATTTCAGTTGCCAATTAAACTTCTTTGTTCTATCCCAAATTACAGGACCTTTACCAAGAACATCATTTATTCCCAATTTCAGTGTACCAAACAACATCGTCCTCGCTGATGAAAATTTCAGTAAATCACTTCCGATTGACATTTTATTGGGTGTTTCTATATTTTACGACATTCTAAGAAGTGATCAAATAAAATTAGGTCCCGGACGACCCATATTACAAAATACGCGTTTCGGTTGGGTCACCGCAGGACCTATTCAGGCAATGAAATATAAAGAGAGTACTCACTGTCATCTATCCACTCAGGAAATAACAAATTTGGATTTACATAGTCAAGTTGAGAAATTTTGGGCCATCGAAGACAACGTTAATACCGTTTCAAAATTACTATCAATCGAAGAGCAATTTTGCGAAGATCATTTTATTAACACGCATCGCTATGACGACTCGGGTAGATTTATCGTTAGTCTTCCATTAAAAGACAACCACGCTGACTTAGGAGCTAATCTCTCGAATGCTCTGCGATGCTTTCACAGGTTGGAAACAAAAATGTCAAAAAATGAAAATTTCAAAGCTCGGTACATAGACTTCATGCGCGAATATGAAAATCTTGGTCACATGACCGAAATACCATCTCATAAAATTAACGACGAATCGATTAGAAATTATTACCTGCATCACGGAGTCGTAAAAGAATCAAGTGCAACCACCAAACTTCGGGTTGTATTTAATGCCAGCAGTCGCAGTGAATCGAATTTATCTTTAAATGACGTATGTTTCGTGGGCCCGGTTATTCAAGACGACTTGTTTAGTATCATCGTACGTTTCCGGATTCACAATTATGTGATAAAAGCGGATATTACAAAATGTATCGTCAAGTCAACATCGAACCGAGCCTACGGAACCTACAACGAATACTCTGGCGCGAGAATTCAAATGAACAACTCAAGCACTACGTGTTGAACACGATAACCTATGGCACTGCACCGGCATCGTTTTTTGGCCATTAGATCGTTAAATCAATCAGCTCTTAATTATCGAGAAAATTCCTGAAGGCATCTAATGCTATACTTTCTGATTTTTATGTTGACGACTTACTTAGCGGTTCTGACAACATCGAAGAGGCACGAGCATTGAAATCACATATCAGTCAAATTCTTGCGTCCCACGGATTCGTACTTGCACAGTGGATGTCAAACCATCCCAATATCATCAATGATGACGCCCAAAATCATCCTAGCGAATATCATTTTACGGACCAAGAGACAATCAAGGCGTTGGGAATCAGTTGGCAACCTCGATCCGATGCACTCCGTTACAGCGTTCAGTTTAATAAGCCACCTCGAACAATAACTAAGAGAGTTGTATTATCGATCATTTCTCAGATCTTCGATCCCCTTGGTTTAATATGCCCAATCACAATTCGTGGCAAATTAATTCTACAGGATTTGTGGAAATCCAAAATTGGATGGGACGAACCCATCCCCAACACAATTGATGACAAATATCGTCAATTCCTTTCAACTGTCTCGCACGTAGATAAATTAAGAATTTCTCGTCATGCATTATCGTTTAATCCTGTACAAATCGAAATACATGGGTTCGCCGACGCATCAGAAGTAGCATATGGCGCATGTGTTTACTTAAGATCCATAGACACATCGGGTTTAATTTCGTGTCGATTATTATGTGCTAAATCTAAGGTCGCTCCGCTGAAGGTAGTGTCGATACCTAGATTGGAATTATGCGGAACTTTGCTACTTGCACGTTTACTAAAAAAAGGTAGTTAGTAGTATAAAAATATCGGTACACCAGATTCATCTCTGGACAGATTCGCAAATTGTCCTGGCTTGGCTCGCGCGAGAACCATCGGACTTGAAAACCTTTGTAGCCAACCGCGTCACAGAGATACAAAATTTAACGTCACATACTATATGGCATCACGTGAATTCCGATGATAATCCAGCCGATTTTATATCGAGGTTGCTCTGTCGAACAACTATTACAATCAAACTGGTTCAAGGGTCCAAAATTCTTACAGCAAAATCACTTATTCAAACAGTACTTCTACGAAAAGCGAAACACCGTATTTTGTCAAAATTTACCGGAAATCAAATCACCCAAGATTATCACAAATCTAGTAACTCAATCGGACTTCGATCTTTTCAAAAATATTCATCGCTTACTAAATTATATCGGATAGTTGCGTACTGTATGATGTTTTATCTCAATTCCAAATCGAAAACCACGTCTCTTTCTGGCGATTTGTCGGTGGAGGAAATAGCTCGAGCTTCGAATCGTCTTATCGCGATTGTTCAAGCATTGACATTCTCGGAAGACATTTCTCGCCTCAAATCGAAGGGTTTGGTCTCAAAGAAAAGTAAATTAGCGTCTCTTAATCCATTTATTGATCATGACAATCTGCTACGCGTAGGGGGACGATTAACAAATTCGAATCTCTCGTACGATCGTAAATTTCCCATTTACTACCAAAGGAGCACGTCTTTACTCGTTTGGTCATTGAGTATGAGCATAAACGTACCTTACATGGAGGTGTTCAAACCGTCCACGCGTCAATCAGATCAAAATTCTGGATACTCAATGGAAGAACCACAGTACGGAAACATGTTCGCAATTGCATTTCATGCTTTAAGGTTAAACCATCATCCATGCAACCCATCATGGGAAATTTACCTTCGTCGCGGACGACTCTTGTTCGACCATTTTTGACGTGCGGAATCGATTTTGCTGGTCCGATTTCCGTAAAGGAGGGAGTCTTACGAAGAAGCAAATTGATCAAAACGTACATCGCTTTGTTCATTTGCTTTGCGACTAAAGCGATACATGTGGAGCTAGTCGGAGATCTATCAACGGATGCATTTTTGAATGCCTTGAAGCGATTTATCGCAAGACGTGGACTTTGTCAAAATATTTACTCCGATAACGCAAAAAATTTTGTAGGGGCAAACAATCATTTAAAAGCGATTTATAAACGTTTGTCAAGCGTACTTAGGGATCCATCTGCTCAACATTTTTTAACTGACAACCAAATTAAATGGCACTTCATTCCTCCCCGAGCCCCAAACTTCGGTGGTCTCTGGGAGGCATCCGTAAAGCTTGTAAAAACCCACTTAGTCCGAGTGATCAAAGATACAAAATTATCATATGAATCATTGTACACCGTCTTAACACAAATCGAGTCAATAGTCAACTCTCGCCCTATTTGCCCACTATCCGAAGATCCCTCCGATCTCGAGGCTCTAACACCAGCGCATTTCATCATTGGCACACGAATGAATGGAATCGTGGAAGAAGAGGTCGGCGCAATAAATATTAATCACATAAAACTATATCGACAAGTAGAACGTATGCGGCAACACTTCTGGACCAGGTGGTCGAAAGAATACATCCACAGCCTTCAGCAAAGGTCCAAGTGGAAGTTCGATAACATAACAATAAATAAATAACTCTTCCGAATACTAATAAAAGTGACCAGTTAGAAACATATCAAAGACACATTACATGTAGTGTACCAAAAGGTTCTTCGAAATATCCATCTCCCTGTCCAGGTTATTCTTAAAGTTGTTAGTTGCGGGCGCCATCACTGTTGCTTCACCCAGGGAGTTCCACTGATAAATTACCCTATTGTAGAAGAGGTTCCTCCTTAGTAGAGTCGCTGATTTTCATTTAAGAAGTTTAAGGCTGTGACCCCTAAGAGAAGAGTGATGTGGTCTGTGGAAGAAATCCAAGTGTACAGTGTAGTGATTATGAAGGATTTTGTAAACCTCAATAAGGTCACCTCTCCTTCGACGATCCGCAAGTGTGGGTATCCGGAAAGCTTGCAGTCTCTTCTCCTAAGTGAAGTGCCTAATCTCACCTGGAATCTTCGTGAATTTTCTCTGCACCCCCTCTATCATCCCAATATCTCCGACAAAGTAAGGACTCCAGACAGATTGAGAATACTCCACTACTGGTCTGATAAACGCCTTGTATATCCTTAATGCCATTTACACTGTCAATATTTTGAATGTCCGGTTCACAAGATAGGTTAATGTGTTTGCTCTTTTAGTTATTTTGGCAACATGAGCTTCCCACTTTAAATCATTCCCTATTATAATCACAAAGTGTCTCTGTTCCTCAACTGACAGAATATCAACCCCCTCGATCTGATATAAATGTTTCGGGTTATTTTTCCCCACGTGGCGTACTGTACACTTTTCTGCGTTTCATGACATTTGCCATGTGTTAACTCACTCTTCGACCACTACAAGATCTTCACATATGATGTATTGTGTTAAAGGATTATTGTAAATTGTTATATCATCTGTGTAGGCAGCCTTTTTGGATTTCAACAAGGTGATAAGCGAATTGATATACATCTAAAACGCCAGCGGACCCAACAGAGATCCTTGTGGAACCCTACTTGTGACCTCCCTCGTCCGAAAGAAAGACTGTTGCACCGTCACTCTAAATGTTCTATTTTTAAGGTAAGTTTCCATCCACGTTAGCAATTGACCCCTAATACCGGAGTGTTCCAACATGATGAAGGCTCTCTCAAAAGGCACCATGTCGAAAGGACTCCTAAAGTCCAGGTAAATAATGTTGACCGGCTCACCGTCGTCCAGGTATCCCGTCCAATCTGCCAAGCAGCAGAGCATATTGCTTACCGTCGAACGTCCCCTGAAGAATCCATGCTGATGATCGGATAGCAAGTTGTTACTCATGAGATGCGATGTAACTTCCATGGCGATGATCTTTTCCATGATTTTCGCAAGAGTGCATGCCAGGCTAATCTGCCTATAGTTCTTGAGGTCCAGTCTATCTCCTTTCTTGAAGATCGGGACAACTTCCGGCATCTTCCAACTCTCGGGCACCGTAACACCCTCAAGCAATTCGATCATTGCCTGCCCCAATGAATGAGCCAGAGAATCAGAGCACCTCCGCACAAAAACTGCTGGGACACCATCCGATCCCGGGCTTGAATCCGTCTTCAGTGACTGGATTGCTTTCTTCACTTTTTCTTCGGTAAAGCATATATTTACTGTGAGGTCGACTCTTTCATAGCGTTCTTTATTTCTTCAATTTCAATCTTGATAGTTTCAATATCAGCCTCAATAGGTGGAATTTTACTTTTGATTAAGGTTGATTCAGAAAATTGCAGCGTAAGTTTCATTTGAGGGTAGACTAGTAACACTATCTTTGAGCGTTCGTAACTCCGGTTTTAGAGTCTGCACATCAGATTTAATTGGCGGGAGTTCTTTGGGGGTGCCTCTTATTTGTGGCAATTCCTTAACAGACGCCCGACACGTTATGCAAAAAAGCAGGATGGCTCATGTTTAGGTCATTATGGCACGTATCTCCGGTGATGAAATTCCGTAGCAGGCCCAGCAAAAAACTTGCTTACAGCAGTCGCAAGGGCAGCCGAATAAACCTTTCATGTCTTTACTTTTCGTAACGTCCGCAAACACAACTTCCTGACTGCACCTCACACAGAAACTCATTTTGAGGTTAGTTCAGCTTTATTTCGTAATTTTACCAAGAACCACCCAGAAACCACAGTCTCGATTACTAGTATCGCTGTTTTGATTATTAATACGACGATTCACGATTAGTCCAATGATTATCAGAGAGTTATTTCGCAAAAAGAACTAAATTATGTTCAAAGGCACATATGTAGCAATAGAGTTAGGTTATATTATTGGCAAGACAAAACATTATTCCCAGATATGTATTCGTAAAAGCAATAATTTTTTCTAACACTTCCGAAATAAAAGCTATAATGTTGATGGGCCTAAGAAGAGGATTGAAAATGGAGGCAAAGTAAGCATTAATAAAAAAAACATTTTTAAGATGTACAGGAATATCAAAAGTATTATCAATCTTTTCTTAAAGATTTCATATATGTATAACAAATTAATAAAGTTTAGATATAGAAAAGAAAGAAAGTAGAAAGATATAGACAAAATCTTAATTTAAATTGTTGATCTTGTTGTTTTTTTTTCAATTTCTACGAACTTGCAGCACTTACAATATCTCATTGGTAGTTGAATTCCGGAAAAGCTTATCCACGTATCTTTCTAGGTCCAAATCACTATGCTTATCGTCTTATATCTTCTGATACATTTTTATATTCTTCATTTGTACAATCTATTGTGGAGCCTGAATCAATAACCAATTCTAGTGGGGAGAATGCAGATCTGGATACGACTCAATTCAGTAGCCTCGCTGAATGATATTGTTTCCTTTGACGCTCAATGACAGATACGCCGATAAAGATATCGAATACCACATCCCCTTTGGGGAATTTTGCTCAACTTTCGTTTCCGAGTCTGGTCGGGACCAACTAACAGAAATATTCTCGCAATTAAAAAATTTCAAAAATTTGGGGAAACTGAAATCCAATAGCCCAAAAACTAAATCCTTAAAAAGTGTCCAATTGACCAAAGACTTTTTCAAATTGATCTTTTCAGTGACCTCGGTTCCACGTTGAGCGATATTTGTTTACCCTATTCGTTCTTTGAGCAAATTGGAAAGACGAAAGGGCGGCTCTATAAAGGAACTAATCTCTCCATGAAACAAATCGTTAATGTGATTCAAGTGACATGAAATGAAGATGATAGATTACGTTCTCGATGCATTGAATTACTTATTTTTCGATACTGCTCGTTTAAATAGTATATCCCCGAACGCGTCCTATGATTTGCAACAATCCGTTAAACAAAAAACTATTTATTGAGGTGTTCTATCAGCAATTAAAAGATAATCTCGAGAAAAACACGACCCTACCAGTAAAGTTTTGTTCAACGACCGCCTTATCTTTCGCAAACTTTCCCAATAATCTTGTTTGTTTTTCGTCGAACAGAATCGAAATGCGGCCAATTTCCGTTCCGGAATAATTCGGATTTCTATCATAATTCTCCGTCGTCGTAGCGCAGTCGTCCAAATCGTCCGCAAAGAGTACGTTGCAAAATGAACGAAAATAAAAGATATCGGGGTCCGCGCGTGTCTCGCCGCTCTGATTCATGGCACTATTTCTACAGATACCGGGCCGTCGTTCACGGACGAATATTCCCAATTTGGGATTCCTTTTATCTGTTTTTTGTTCTTGCCGCCGAATCTGTAGCATAAATCGGACCAATGGGGCGGAACTGAATTATTTCACGAGCGTTTTCTCCGTAAACGAAACGGCGTAACAACCCCAACGCAGATTGATATTTTAACTATTCAATTTGAACATACACAAGCGACAATGTGATATATTCTCTAGTCCTTGTCATATCGTTCCGAGTCCCATCTTTATACAGACCCGGTCGCATTATGTATTCAAATATTAAAATACCCTTACGTCGTCGTCGAAATCGATACGAAACGAGCCGCGGGATGAAATGAATAAGCCCAGATTTGAATGGCTCGAATAGAATAATCCAATTTAAATATCCTTGTTCATCCAATTTATATTTGAAGATCCGAATCCCACATCAAAGCCCGGATTATGACTTCTTCTGAATAACGACCCCCGCTCGTTCTCTTCTAGCCAACAGAACAAACGTTGCCTCGGCTCATTTGGCATCTCTTGACGGAAAAGGGAAAAATTGGATCCGATCGGCACGCCGAGGCGGCTGTGTTTCCCTTCCGGCGCATCCGTCAAAATATTTCAGATACAATAGGAGTCAGCCTGAAGTTTCCTTGTAAAAAATAGTTGGCAACTGCACTTCCATTTCCATTCGCAAAACGGCATCGCAGTTTCTTTACCATTCGTTTATACGATCTCAATTTCAGTATTATAATTTTAAATGGAACAAAAAATGTAAGGTTAAATAAAATTTGACACATCCATTTATTTATGCCTAGGGAACTTTCACTCTTTATTTTTTCTTATGTCATGAAATATGACTTCCATTGACGAAATGGTTTAGATGCTTTCACGTCTAACGTACAAATTGATACGTTTTCTTATTTGTGTTATATGATCACTGATAATATCAGAAGAGCATCGAAAATAACCGAATATTTTTCTGAGTCACGAGACGTAAACTGCAAAAAACCACGAGGGCATCGCCCTTGTGATTCTCGGTTTTTGCTCCGATTTGTGGTATAAGAAGAGTCATTGCGAAAATGTTAATTTAATCATAGTTTTCCTATTCAGAAGGGCAGACTTTGAAAAAATAATTTCAAGATGTAGAAAAATCGGTCTATCAGCAAATCCATCAAATTGTGATATTTTCTGCTGTTCCTTTGGATTTAAAACTTCGTTTTGAAAACTGGTATCAACTGGGTTAATTATTAAATGTGACTTGTATTACCAATTTCCGAAAAGTGTACAAATACAGTCTTCATGAAGCAGTAGCGTATATAGTCAACATTGGGGAAGACTTACAATTTCTGGTTTCGGTTCTGTGGGAGTAGATTCTTTTTTAGGATAGAATAGAATAGTTTGTTGGATGAAAGGTATGTAGAGGTCATGGTTGTACATGTACTCGTCAAGACACTATATAGACAATATATAGCAGGAACAATAAATGTCTACGTAAAGTTATAAGAAACATCAAGAAACAAAGGCCTTCGGCAGGGTGGAGGGGCCCTTCGGGCTCCCCAAATCGGGGTCTTCGGCTGTCCCCGTCTTTTATTTCCGTTCGACCTCTCAGGTCACTATACGCGTATCGAATTTTTCTTTAATATTACGAAAACAGTAACGAAAATTGAGAAAATATACGGTTGTAATGCGGTCGACTTTCGATGTGAATGTCACGATGGAAGAAAGTGTTTACGATCGGACCATAGAGATAATTAAAGATTTTGAAGTGTGAAGTATGATGATTTGCATAATTTCTTTTCAAGTATTTATATTGAAATAATATATGTGAAATAATTTTTTCTTCGTTTATTTTTCATGCGATATTCTTTTATTCCGCTCCATTATAAAGACATTTTTTTTATAATATAGGTTCATTTTTATAGTAGTAATTTATTTTTCGTATTTTTTTCGGTCATTGCTCGAACCAAAGCGAGGATATACGGTTGTAAAGTGTGGTGTGGATGATATCCGCTTTTTTATTCGAATAGCTTTATTGTTTTATTCTACTCATCGAAAAGAAATATTTTTTATAATTTCAGTTTATTTTTATAGTTGATTTATTTTTGGAATCGTTGTTTTTGTCATCTTGGCTGTACTCAAACCACAGCGATGATATACGGTTACAGTATGGTGCGGATGATATCTGACCTTTGCATTGAAAACGCGTTTCGAAATTTCAAGTTGTTTTCAAGTATTTATATTGAGAGTAATTTCTGTTCCATGTATTTTTTATGCTACGAACGATATTTTTTAGGGATTAAATTTTTTTTCATTAATACAACTCTATTGAAGAGAAAAGTACTTTTTCTCCTCTGTTTTTCTTCCTACAATATTAGTTTATTTTTATAAAAGAAACCGAATAGTTGTAAACTTATTTTTCAGGCGACCACGTCAGAAAGTGGTATATATCGCCACTCCTACCTATCGAAGAAAGTTGACAATTACATGCAACTGTGTGGGAATGTTAAACCCGCACTGGTAAAACCAGTTTGATCCGTGCGGGAAAGTCGTTACATCGAAATGAAACCACGCCAAGTAGATAGAAGTAAATGAAAAGTTTAGTTCGTATATCTCATTAAATATTGAAAACGCTAGTGAGTAACCATAACATATCGTATCATTAACGAAGAACTTAACTTGATTCGATTCGCGTTTATAACATGCAAAGTGAAAAATATCTCTCCAGAAATATTAAACTCGTGGCAGTTATTGCTGACAAATCTGAAAGATACGGAATAACATAAACAAATAAAGTTATCAATTATTTCCGCTACAACGCCATCTATAAGCTGAAGATTGAATTATTCAGTTCTACTTGGGTCGAAATCTTCATTATGCGTTCTCAAAGTAATTATCCTATAATGCCATTTTTGTGGTCGCCTGAAAAATGTCGTTCATTACTCGTGGAAAGTCAGTTTTCATTGCTCGTGTCTAGCCTCACTCGGCTCCGCTTCGCCTCGCCTCGTTCGTCAAACTGACACTCGCATGAAATCATCGACTTTCCGCACTCGTTATGAAATATACTATTTCGGAAAGGTTTTTTTTGTCATCTTGGCTGTGCTAGAACCACAGCGTTGATATACGGTTGTAAAGTGTAGTGAATTATTCAGCTATTTTCATTCCAAATGCGTATCGAAATTACTATCATTTTTATCAATGACATATTTACTTCGGAATATAAATGAAGTAATTTTTATTTAATTTTTTTAATGTTATGAATGATATTTATTTAAGGTTTTTTTATTAATTATTAATACCACTTCGTTAAGAAGAAACATATATATTTTTCTTTAAATAAATAAACGTAGGTGGTAGAGCTGGAGATAGCTCGCCCCGGGGAGGTACCACCGCATCTGCTATAGGTTCCGTGAAGTTCTCTTTGAGCACGTTTCGGAATCTGGCAGATGTTGCCGGGTCAACACAACAAAATATAACAAAGAGCCATGATGTTGCCCTTTTCGGTAAAATATTCCGGAAGTAAAACGATCTCCCAATCGGATTTCCGGGGGAGACTATCGAACGGGACACAACATGCATACGATAACGTCCCTGATCAAGGCCGCCAAACAACAACAAAGCGAACAACTGCTCGCAGAGTCAAAAATTTCACCATTGACTTTAGCAATATTCGCGGCCTAGGCTATAATAACCCTAATGTCGACTGCGTGCATCAGCACTTACATGACACGAGACCGCATATGCTAGTCCTTAGTGAAACGCAAATCGCTCCCTCCACCGATCACACCTACCTTCGGTATCCAGGCTACGAGCTACACGAACGATTTCGCTTCAAGGGCGGCGTATGTGCATTTATCCGTTCAGACATTTCTTGCCAAAGGGAGGAAGACTTGGAACATGACACATTTGACGTCATATGGTTTAAAACGTACATCCGAAGAAATATCAAATTCATATGTGGCATCTACCGTTCTCCAAGTGACAATCAACCTGCGGCATTCTTCCAGTATTTGGCCGACAAAGTTGATTGGATTCAAACCAACTATCCGTCAGCAGAAATTGGAATTTTGGGTGATTTCAATGTCCACAATTCATCTTGGTTAAAATCCTCGAACAGGACAGATGAGGCTGGACGACTGGCGGAAACGTTCAGTATTAGTTGTAACTTAAAACAATTGATTGAACATCCAACTCGCATCCCGGACCAACTCGGGCATTTCGCAAATACCGTAGACCTCTTTCTAACATCACAGCCTGATGAACACAAATATGAAGTGCTAGCTCCATTAGGCAACTCGGACCATGCCCTCATATCAGTCAGATGTTTGAGCACTAATGATGCTGCTAAATCAGATACTCAGGCAAGAAAGGTGTGGCACTTTCATCGCACTAATTGGGATGACCTTCGCGACTTTTATGCAACATTCCCTTGGTCCGATATTTGTTTTAAGGACAACAATGTCGATAACTGTGCAGAAGCAGTAACGGAAGTAATAATATCTGGAATGGAATCTTACATTCCCTGCTCCTTCAAACGTTCGCACATTAGAAATCCATGGTTTACCAAGGATTGTGAGGCTGCAGTCGCGATCAAGAACCGACAATTCAGACAGTGGCGGTCAAGTCCGTCTGAACCGAATAAGAAGTCTTATATTGACTCAAGAAATGCGTGCACTCGAACCATTGCATTGGCAAAATCTAAGTTCAACGAGCGAGTAACCAGCAAACTCTTCGAATGCCCGAGTGGTTCCCGCCCTTTTGGTCATTGGCAAGGACTGTGAGCAACAATTTTTGTCACTCATCGTTTCCGCCACTGTTGAGGGATGACGGAACTGTAGCAACATCCGCTATCGAAAAGGCTGAGCTGTTTGCGAAAATGTTCGCAAGGAACTCAACCTTATATCCAATGACTACCAAACCACCCACAATACCAAGGGTACAGGCAAATATTTCTGAGGTGAAATTTCATCCTAAAACAGTGAGACGCATCCTGAGAAGCCTCGATACTAAGAAGGCGGCGGGACCAGACGGAATACCAACGATTGTCTTGAAAATGTGTTCTCCCGAATTGAGTCCGGTTCTTAGTCGTTTGTTTAAGATCTCTTACCAACAGAAAATCTTTCCTACTTGCTGGAAGACGGCCAGAATCCAGCCTGTTCCTAAAAAAGGCAAGAAGAACTCGCCTGAGAACTATCGTCCCATTGCACTCTTATCCATCATCTCCAAAGTAATGGAGAATACAATCAACATCGAATTGGTCAAGTATTTGGAAACCAACGGACTCATCAACGATCAACAGTATGGCTTTAGAAGTCGAAGATCGACTGGTGATATGCTCAGCTATTTGACGCACTTGTGGACGACTGCAATGGAGAACCACGGGGAATCTAGAGCGGTTGCTCTGGATATCTCGAAAGCATTCGATCGCGTCTGGCACGATGCGCTGTTGAAAAAGCTCATTTCCTTCGGACTGCCAGAGCATCTTTGCTCCTGGATAGAGAATTTTCTTGTTGGCAGATCTCTGCGCGTCGTGGTGGATGGGGTGTGTTCGGCGAAGTATCCGGTTAACGCCGGTGTTCCTCAGGGATCAGTACTGTCTCCGACGCTCTTCCTTATCCACATAAACGATTTGCTGAGCTCAACTGAGAACAAGATCTTCAGTTTTGCTGACGACAGCACCCTCGTTGCCTCCATCACCAACAAAAAGCCAGTTGTAGCAAATGTTTTCCACCAACAACGATGCGACCAAATAAATTCGCTCAATAACGACCTGAGTAAAATTGCACTGTGGGGTAGAGCAAATTTGGTTGAGTTCAACGCGAGGAAAACGCAGTCTATTACCTTCACCAGGAAGACTTCATCCTTAGTGCCTCCCATCCAGATGGAAAATAACATCATAACAAGCGCCGATGATCTACGGCTATTGGGTGTTACGATTAACTCGGCAATCACTTGGGAGGAATACGTTACTAAAATCGCAGAGTCCGCTTCCAGGAAGCTGAGCTATTTGTTTAGAGCAAAAAGGTACTTTACACCTTCCCAGCTTCTGCTGCTGTATAAATCCCAGGTGCGACCCGGCCTTGAGTACTGTTCTCATGTCTGGGGGTCGGCCCCAAAACACTCTCTCGAGATCCTCGACTCTATCCAGAGGAGAGCCATTCGATTAGTGGACGACCATCGGCTCACTGATCATTTGGAGTCGCTTCACCATCGGCGAAGAGTGGCCGACCTTAGTTTATTTTACCGGTATTACAATGGAGATTGTCACTTAATTTTGCTCCTCAAATGTTAAGGACAATGAGTTTATTTTAACATCTTTTATGTTTTGCATGCACTATTGTTTTGAATTCATATTGTTGGTTAGTAACCAACAACCATTTATATCTCTGTACCATGTTCACGTTTATGTTTATGTTTATGTTCAAGTTTATGTTTATGTTTATGTTTATGTTTATGTTTATGTTTATTCCGTACTCTGTACCTTGTATTTTGTAATTCGTATTGCGAAGAATCCATACGCTCAATAAATAAATGGCCCGAAATTAGCAATATTGCGGGAAGTGGCCCGAAATTGCCGAAGTAGGGGCAAAGTGGCAATATAGTGAGAAACGGCCCGAAATTGACGAAATAGGGGGAAATCGGACGAGATAGTCAAAGCATCTCGTATCAAAAACCATTAACAGATCGGACGTGAAAGCTGTCGGAACAGAATTTTATTCGTAGGTATTTCAAGCTCATTATCCATTAAACGCGGCTATGTTGTCGTAATTGATTAATATTATGTAAAAAAATGTTCCCCTAAATTACCAAAATGATGGGAAAATGGCCCAAAATCACCAAAATAGTGACAAATGGCCCGAATCTTCCAAAATGGGTGGAAAACGGTCTGAAATTACGAAATTGGGAAAATTGACCCGAAATTGCCAAAATATGAAGAAAACGGCTTGAAATTGCCGAAATAGGGAAAAATTGGCCCCAAGTTGCCCAAATAGGGGGAAACGGCCCGAAAGTGTTGAAACAGGAGAAAACGGTCCGAAATTACCGACGTAGGGGGAAATGGCCCGAAATTGCCAAAATAGGGGAAAATAGCCCGAAATTGCCGAGATGGGGAGAAACGGCCCGAAATTGCCGAAAAAGTGGAAAACAGTCTGGAATTGCTGGAAAAGGGAAACAGCCCGATATTGCCGAAATAGGAGGAAATGGCCCAAAATTGACAATATAGGAGGAAAATTGCCAGAAATTGCTAACATAGGGGGACGCGGCCCTAAATTTCCGAAATAGTGATAAATGGCCCGAAATTGCCAATATTGCGGGAAACGTCCCGAAACTGTCGAAATAGGGAGACATGGTCCGAAATTGGTGAAATAGGGGAAAATGGGACGAAATAGCCGAAGCCAAAATATTCGCTCCACATTTCGTATCGAAAATAGTCAACAGATCGGACGCGAAAGTTGTCGAAAAACAATCTTCTCCGTAGGTGTTTCAAGCTCATTAGCCATTAGCGCGACTATGTTGTGGTATTTAATTAATATCATTTAAATCACTACAAACCATTTAATCAGTAGTTCCCTCCTCTAAGTTTTATGTTGATAGTTAGTTGCTTAAGATAGAATGATCAAAATTGAACATAGACGCCTGCAGCCATCGATTTAATTCAGAAGGTTAGCCTGATTGTTCATTTACACTCGCAAGAGAAGTAGGTGTTCAGGTTTAGAACGTTTACGAATGAGTGAGCTGTGATCCGCGTGTGCATGACCGTCGGGGATGACCAAAAGTGTCGCGACCGATGGTACAACTAAGTGCTGGTGTGTGGCATCCCAATGGAGGGAGAGAGACCGAAGTTATAAAATTTGTATCCCGACTGGAAATTCTGGTCAATTCAGTCCAAAAAATTGCGAATATTGTCACCAGCGTTTATAAGTTCATCTGTCTATTAAACTTGAATATACTGTTCTATCTCCAATTTTGGTATTAATTTGCGTCCCTATAGTAACTCGAGTAATAGATTTTGTTCAAGTGGGAAAACTTATGTCAGTTTACTGGTGAACCCCGCTCAACATTTTCTCATTCAACGTATTGAAATAGCGATTCAAGTCGGAAACGCTATCTCAGTCATGGGAAACCTTTCCTCAACATCAATCTTTGGGTGAAGTGTTTTATATTTCGAATAAAACATGAACATCAGATTGTAATTTAATTATGGTGAAATTTTAATAATGGAACGTTTTCGATAAATAGAATCAATTCTATCAATGCTATGTCATTGAATGATAAATTGAAATTGCGAAGAGACTTTTTCTTGCTTGGTTTTCCACTCAGTTAATAGTTTGACAGTATCGAGATTGTTTCAATGTCAAGACTCATCTTGGGCAAAATTAGCCTGTCATCTTCTCTGTTTGCGTTACCTGAAACAATAGTGACATTTCTCGATTGTCATTCGACTAGCACATCGGCTATAAATGCTGATTATCGACGGCTTCCATGTTTGTATGCAAGTGATAGCAGTTAATGGGAATTTCGAGTAACCGTTCGAGTGTGACTAACCGTGATTCGACTATGTTATTACGGTATCTGAATGATGTTGATGCATGATATAGGTAACAAAACTTGTTCCGCATCGCCCATCGTCCGTTCGATGAATATTATAAATTTCGTTGACCAAAAACTTTCTGTGACGACGTCCGATAAAATTCAACGTTCGGGGATGAATATTTAATGAGTGGCCGGCTGACGCGTTATACAGACAGGTCCCGTTATTGCATTTTCCACATTGACGCGACAACTGACACAAACTTATGCGACAAGTGACGAGAATAAACATCCGAGGTTTTCTCTTTCGTTTTCCGTTTTCGATTGGATAGTCGGTAACGGCACGAACATAAATCAATCGGGTGGAAAAGTTCGTAGAGCCGTTTACCGGACGGATTAATATCGACTGCAAACACCGAATAAAAAATTCGCAACTTCCTTCGTTTCGAGTTTCCTTCGAGTCGCTAATCCGTTATTTATGTGCTCGATAAATTTCACTCAATAATTAATTGATTTAACGTAGAAGAATGCACTGAACGTTCGTGATAAGACGGAATGTCTGTCGCGATATAATGTCCGCGAACATTCAGAAAAACAAAGAAACTCGAAACTATTTCTGAGGAACCAATTTCATTCTCTCAATGTTTACGAAACAATATTGTTGGCTATGTTTACACAGACAATTTGTTTGTATAGGTTTATATATCGCTAGCATTCCATGTGTAATGGTTCAATGAATTTTTATTCACGAATTAACGAATGATACAAATAAATCCTTGAAAATTGGTTTTTCTTTCGACGCTCCGTTAGTCGTTGGATTGAAACCGCCATTAAAAGCTACACTTTTTCTGTTAGTAATTTCAAGTTATTATATACATCTGCGCACGGGCACACGGGCGTGTGTGTGTGTTTGTGTGTTTGTATGTGTTTGTTTTAATGTGTGTTTATGTGTGTTTGTGTGCTTGTGTGTGTTTTCATGATTTTATGTTCACTCCAAAGAGTAAAGAACGCGCAGAACGATGGAATTTTCCGACGTCAATGGTCTCCATGTCAGATTTCCTATTCGATGGCAATCAGAAAACTAATTCTCCAGATATAAGAGAAAAATGCCGGCTTACTTGCGACCTCACTTTCAGAGTTGAGGATTCTAGATTCGACACTTTACCTTCGGGACGAATATGCGAAGGTTAAGACGACTTCGCAAAAATTTTGAGATTTCATCAAAAAAAAAAGGAAAAAAGTAAATTATTTTTTGCTTCGAATAATCAGATAATTATTTTTGATAGCCACACGAATTTTTTCCAACCCAAAGAAAATATTAATTGTCATATTTTTTATACTAACATTCAAAACGTGAGATACACACATTTTGAGAATCTAATCTGAAATCCCAAAAATTCACAATTTCTCCGAATACTTTACGCATAGCATGACCTCCTAAACAGTTAACATTTCACAATTCTCACTGAACGATTCCTATCTCCTTTCACCATGACTGTCTTTGCTGGTATAGGTGCTACACATGGCCATTTTGGAGCAAAAACAAATCGAAACAAAAAAAATTCCTAAGATTTTTGAACATCTTCTAATATAACCTTACCATCATCACTTTCACTTTTTTAAATAGAGCTACAATCGCCTCGATTCCTATTCCTGTTTAAAATGAACCGTTTCTACTAAACTAAATTATTGAAATCTTCTGAAAACACGTTTTTGTCAATGAGTGATAAGTCGGCTGCTAACCACGGGTTTCGGTTTCTTAACAAACATCAAATCGTAATTTCGTGAGCATTTTTTCTCTCATTACCATTCTCGTAGTATACGCAAAAACAATCGTTTCTGTGCATTAACCTTATGAATGAAACGAATTTCATTCCGTCAGCCTACATTCCAACGTTTCGATCTCGAACAATCGCAAACCTAAGAAGACTAAAAGGAATAGTGGAAAATCAAATGAAGTTTCAACTTCTGATCGTAATAATTTGATGTTATGATAAACGTTATATTTCAATTATTTGAAATAAATTCAAATTTACACGGGTTGCAAAAATGCCAACGATTTTCTAATATACTTTCTAATATACATCAACTTCTGAAACAATAATCGCTTTCGGCTTTTCTTCATTCAATTGCTATCAAAGGGGGCTGAAATTGCATCGATTACTATTCCTGTCTTAAAAGTACCGTTTCTGAGAACATAGGTTTTAAAACTTTCTGGAAACACTCTTTTTTCGATAAGTGATATCTCGGCTGCTATTAATTCCCAAGCATTCGATCTTTCAACAAACAATGCATTTCAATTTCATGAACAATTGCTCTTCCCATTGTTCACAGTTACGACTCATCATTTTCTAGAGAATCGAAGGGAAACGCTAGAATAATCGTTGTTGAATCTGTATCTCGTAAAGAAGTTATATCTTCTCGTTGCCGATTGAACTTCAATCAGGCAAGACCCCAAGTTTGTAACGATGCGTTCTGAAATTACGCAACGTTACTAGAGTAATTAGCGAATCGATACCGGCGACGAGAGCGACGGATGATGTGGAGCGACATCTAGTGACTCCAGATTGTTGGTCCGCCCGATGGGTGGCGCTGAGGTCATAGTCCAGGAATAACCCTTATCTTCAACGAGCCAGAGGGAGATGGTATCGTCGGACGAAGAAGTTGAGGGCACCGAGATATTTGTTTTAGCTTTGTGATTGTTAGGGAATGCTACATCGCAAAGCACGGCAGTACCACCCGGTTAATAGAAGTAAATACTCCTCGGAACTGCGGTATTGGTTGTATATAAATTTGTCGCGTTCCGCGGAATAAGAGGTATACACTCGTGATATTCGTAGTATTCGACATATACTTCATAAGTGAGTTGCGAGGTGATAGCGAAATCCGCAGTAAGTACCCTTCCGTTGTTGTACTATTTGTACGGTTCCTGGTGGTGCGTTCGCCTAACGGATTTCTGCCGGAGAGTGGCCATTTGGTTGTGGAGTTTCAATAACGTACAACTACAGTGGGCACCATCCGGAAGAATAGGGTGCTCAGTTTCAATAGCGACCATTCGTGCTACACTTGATATTGTCGTAGGGTGGTTCGCCTAACGAACTCCTCCCGGAAGAGTGGCGATTTGGTTGTGGAGTTTCAATAACGTGCAACTACAGTGGGCACCATCCGGAAGAATAGGGTGGTCAGTTTCAATAGCGACCATTCGTGTTAGACCTGTTATTGTCGTAGGGTGGTAATTGTATGTCGTGGTGACGGATTTTTCTCGGGGGCGTGGCCATTTGATTGTAGAGTTTAAATAACGTGCAGTCATGGTAGACACCGTCCGGGAGAATAGAGTGACGAGTTTCAATAGCGGTCACTCGTGTCCCATGAACCGATAAAGAATAGGATAAGCAGATTGCACGAACCGAAAGGAACCGTCGCTATTCACTGTTCACTATTCGCTATCCGCTATTCGCCATTCACTATCCGCTATTCGCGATCCGCTATTCGCCATTCACTATCCGCTATTCGCGATCCGCTATTCGCTATCCGCTATTTCACTGTTCACTATCCGCTATTCGCTATTCACTATTCACTATCCGCTATTCACTATCCGCTATTCGCTATCCGCTATTCGCCATTTGCTATCCGCTATCCGCTATTCGCTATTTCATGATCTGTTAGTTTGTCAGACGAAGTAAGCTTCCGCCGGTTTATCTATTAACCCTCTGGTACTGGCTTTCAGATGTATGATTGCTACCGTCGTGGGATAAATTGTAAATATTGTGAAGAAATTGTAAATAGTTTTTAGTATCTTTTCCGCCGGACACTTAGTTGATCCCTAACGCCTTCGATCGATTTGTCTTTTTGGGAAATTTTCTTCTCCCGGTGAATACAGACCCCTGGAATTCAGCAGTGGCGGAACTGTCGCGCGTAAGTTCACAAGGGCTCGAGAGTGTCCGAGAGAGAGGATCGACACGGACCACCTCAAATAATGTAGTTCAGGGCAGAGCAGGATCCCCCCACAATGTGGTCTTTCGCCTTGTCGTGGCGTGGGGGCTTAAGTAACCGCGACGATTCTTGAGGCTGTATCGACGGGTCTAACCTTGTCGGGGAGGCTCAAGAGGAGCGGTGAAAACTAAGATTGACCACCTGCGGTCCGAGGGACATTCCCAACCTCGGATAGCAGTCCCTTTACCTTTCCTTTCCCAAACTCAGGGGTCTCGCCGCGCAAGCGGCGGGATACGGGGATCGCCGAACCCGAGTTACCCTTATCGGACCTGGATCGTGCAACAGCTTTCGGGCTGGAGTGCGATCCATGTACTCTACTAAATGTAGTACGGTCATGTCTCTGCTCCACGGGGGGCTTGGCTTAACCGCCTGGCCTGCAGAGGAGATAACCTCTATAAAAACCCCGAATCCTAAGCTGTTGGTGGGCGGCGATGGGATGCATGGCAGTTGGGTAGTATTGTCACGAGTCTAACCTTACCGCGGGCACCTGGCGCACCCGCGGGACATTAAATGCCTTCCCCCTGGTACGGGCGCACTGTCGGGGGGTGACTTCCTTTTCGGCCCATTTCGTGGGACTTATATGGAGAAAGATAAATTAAACAAGAGCACTACCCAAGGGAAAGCCGCAGTAGTGGTGGACCTGCGGGACGACGATGGTGTTTTCGAGGTGTCTGCGGTGACCGCAGGGACTGAGAGGAGCCAGCCAAGCAGGTCTGGAGTTCCCAGATGCAACTCCTGGGGGGAGCACCCAAACAAAAGGAAGAGGGAGAGCTTGGATTCAAAGGAGGTCATATATAAGAAGGTGCTGAACACTGAAGGCAGATGCGTTAATGGAGGCAGTGGAAACATGGTACAGTTAGTAGCAGAGTTAAATAAAGTTATTGAGCGGAATACGAGCTTACCAGTTAAACGTATAAGGATGAGATGATGAAGGCCATCGGGCCACTCCAAGATGCACAGTGTGAGGAAATGGCTGGAGGAGAATAGATACGAAAAACCAGAGAAGATGATGGTAGAGGTGGATACGCAGACTTCTTCTGCAGTACATTGTGTATCGGTGGGTACGCAGACGGCAGAGGAGGAGATAATTGAGGAAATAAAGGAGTGTGAGGATCCGGAGGAGTGGCTCAAGATGGTCGAGGGTAGCTGGACAACAGATCTATATAAGAGAACGGAAGTGTTGGGAGATGAAATTGTGGTTGATGAGAAGAATGGGATACACGTATTGCTGGAGAGGAGGAGAGATTTGGGGAGTAGTGAAAATTATAATGATCTGCTGGAGAACGGACAATCGTATGGAGTGGTAACGAACAGCTTTAGCATGAAGATGGCAGATAGAAAACTAAAAGTAGGTCAGTAACTTTTATAAAGGCAATATACGAGGAGAGGGGAAATTGCTGGAAGTTTTGCGTAAGGTTAGGGATGATATTGTAGGTGCTAGGAGGCTGTGTACACGGTGCCTTCAGGAGAGGATGGGAAGTTTTTCGGAACATGGTAGAAAGTGTGCAACACAAACAAACTGTTGTATGCCGCATTAAAGTGAGGAAGGAACGAACGAAAAGAAGTCGTTTGCCTTCGTTGTGGACATAGGGAAGGAAAAGGGATACATGGAAGCCCTCAAAGCGTGCGTACAGCCCTTCAGGAGAGTAGGGTGACTAAGGAGGTGCAAAGGATTAGGAGCACGAGGGATGGCAAGATTCTAGTCAGCGCATATAAGGAAGAAGGATTGGCGAGGAAGGTAGGTGAGGCGCTGGCATCCCATGGTGCCATACCAGTGGGTAAGGTCCGAAGGGTCATCGGGAGCGACCAATATCGCTATATATAGAGAGGCTGGACGCGCTGACCACTAGGGAGGAAGTCATTGACACGCCAAGAGAGTGATGGGGAATCAGCAAAGCAAGAGGTGAGAGTGGGTGACATAAGACCCATGGCGAGGAACATGAGGGCGGTCACCATCACACTGGGGCAAGAGTGGGAGAAAAACTCTTGCGGAAAGGTATATTAAGGGTGGGAGTTGTCGGAGGGTTAATTACAAGGAAAATTGAACTCAAAAGGTGTATTAAGTGTTGGGGATACGACCATCTGGTGGGAATGTGGAGGAGTGGACAGACAGAGACAATGCTTTAGGTGTGGTGTAACGGACACACCCAAAGAGAGTGTAAAGAGGAAAGGAGATGTCCCCTCTGTAACGTCGATGGGCATTCTGCAGGTTCTGGTGCATGCAGGATTTTTAGGATAAAGATTGGACCAGGCGAGACAGGAGGCAGGATCTGCTGGTGCTAGCAGCAGGGATGGGGCGTTTCGGGATAGGACCGGAACGGGTTCGACGTGTACTACAGATGGAGAACGCTGGAGGGAAGGATCGAGGCGGGGTAGCACAGCCCAACTATCTTCCACGTAACTAAGAGAAGAAAGGGGGCTAGCGCAACTCAGTGCCAGAGGTTTTAACATCATTGTGTGTCTGTGCTCGGAAGTATACTTACCTGTTGTGCGTCCTTAAGTTATTCATGTGTGGTCCGTGTCTTTATACTTACCCGTTGGTATTGTTAATACACTTGCATTTGGTAATTTCAGGGGGGCTTCGGCTGCGGGTGGATGTCTTGAACCTGTGGAAGAAGAGGAAACTAATATTAGAAATGGCTAATATAGAAACACGAGGAATGGAGGCGATGCGAGAGGGGTGGATAATAGTAGACCGATACGAATTTTGCAAGCCAACCTGGGCAGCACGTATGTCTCATGACTTCTTGGATGAGGCTGCCCGACGTGAGGGGTGTGGACGTGGTGGTGGTATCGGAACCGAATAAGAATTTGGTTACGGGTCGAGGATGGTTAGTTGATGCGAGAAAGGATGTGGCAGTTAAAATACTTACGCATAGGGTGTGTGTAGGAGACGTGATAAAGGAGAGGTTACCTCATAGTGGGAATAATGGATGATTTTGTTCTGGCAGCGGGGTACATATCCCCAACGTCTCCTAAGATGTCTTCGAAAGATCGGTGGGTGCCTTGTTTGGTAGCATCACGGAGCCGGAGACCACCATAGCTTTAGGGATTTGAACGCTAAATCTACCCTCTGAGGTCGCCCATTTGCGACAACAGGGGTGTCTTACTTGAGGAATGCATGGCGCGAGGGCACCTGGTGAGTATTTCGGATGGGTCACCAACATTTAGGCGAGGCATTTCTGCATCCCATATAGACGTCACGCTAGTACCTGAAAGTTTATGCGAGAGGGTGGGAAATTGGATGGTTACGTTCGAGAACCCGTTTACACACCATGGTCATATCTATTTTCCGTCTCGGTACGTGGCTCAGTACGTGGGACAGGAATATGCGGAGGTTTTCTCCGTGAGTCAGTTTAGGAGATAATGGAAGGAAGGAGGATACCATCTCCTCAGGGAATATTCGAGGGGAGATCGTTCAGGCGGTTAGAAGGGCGACAACGTTGTTTCGCGATGACGGGGCCCTACTCCCCCATATAATTGGATGGAGGAGATCTCCGTCACAAAGAGGGTACGACCGACTGAGGAGGAGGGTGTTCAGAGGAAGAGCGACGGAGGAGGAGCACGTAATGGTAAGGAGCTTGAAGGCGGAAATACGGAGGAAGGTTAGGAGAGCCAAGCGTCAGAGGTGAGGTGCTGTTCTTGAGGAGTTGAATAGTGACGTGTGGAGGCAGGGCTACAGGATAGTCATGGGCTCCCTAAGGGGTTTCGCACCTCCCCATTTGTCGCACCGTGGGAGGATCAGATAGTTCATGAGCTGTTCCCTGTGGAGACCGCCTCTCCGTTTTGGCCACCTGTGGTGCAGTGCCCCTCAGATCCTCCATACTTCAGTATGGAGGAACTTGAACAACCCTGGGAAGACTGAGGTAAGAAAGGCTGCGGGGCGGATGGGGTGCCAGGTGAGGCTGTTAGGGAGGCCTTCTCCGTCATTCCGGAGGCGCTCCTTGCGGAATACAACGGGTGTCTGGGAGGGGAGAGTTCCCGAAGGAATGGAAGGAGTCCCGGGTGGTCCTGCTTCAGAAGCCTGGTAGGGACAGGGTGGAAGCTTCGTCATATAGACCAATTTGTTTATTGGACGCTATGGGAGAAGATCTTGGAGTACCTCATTTTGGCTGAGTTGGAGGAAGCGGTGGAGGATGCGGAGGGAATATCAGGGAACCAGTTTGGGTTTCAGACAGGGGAGATCGACGGTTCATGCCATCAGGGCGGTTATGGAGGAGGTAAGAGCGGCGGCGGAGGTCGTACAAATACAGCGCGATGATGGCACTGGACGTCCAGAACGCCTTCAACTCTGCAAACTGGAATGCCATAATGGGGAGGCTCATGGACTTACAGGTGTGTCCTTTTATTCTGAGGATAGTATCTTCATACTTCGGGGCGCAGGATCGCGTTATCAAGGGAAGGTTTTAGGGTGTACCATGGGGTTCCTCAGGGGTCAGTGTTGGGCCGCTCCTTTGGAACCTCATGTTTGACAGGTGCTCCGCATAACGCAGACAGGGCACATGAGATCGTTCGCTTATGCGGACGACCTCATGTTGGTCGTCCATGGGAGGACCACAAGTGAGCTGGAGGAAAGATTGAGGGAGTCGTTCGACATTGTTAAGGAGTGGATGGGGCGACATTGGCTCAGGTTGGCGGAGGAGAAGACGGAGGTATGTGTGGTGGGGGGAAGGAGGGCGATCGAGGATTGGAGAGTGGTGTTGGGTGGAAGGGGTGTGGAAGTGAAGACGAGTTTTCGATATCTGGGGGTGGTGCTTGATCGGCGTTTAAATTTTGGGGAACATGTAAGACAGACGGTGGGTAAAGTTCTGGGGAGGATGAACAGGCTGGCGGGGTTGATGCCGAATATCGGCGGACCCTGCAGTGCGAAGAGGAGGGTTTTATGTGAAGTAGCGCACAGCCTGTTGCTTTACGCAGCGCCGGCTTGAGGAGGCTATGAAGGTGGGGAGAAGCAGGAACGCGTTGGTGATGGGGCAGAAGGATCCTCCTCAGAGCCATCAGCGCTTATCGCACGGTGTCGGCGGTGGCGGCGCAGGTTGTGTCCGCCACGCCGCCCGTTGATTTGCTGGTGGCCGAGAGGGTTCCTTTTCACGGTTGGGAACGGTCATCTCCGGGGTGAAGCGAATGGCGAGAAGGAGAACAATGAGGAAGTGGCGGGCTGAGTGGGAGAGAGTGAGTGGGAAGTGGACGCGGGTCTTGGTCGGGGATTTGGTGGAGTGGTGTGATTGTCCTTTTCGGAGGACATCATACTACACTACCCAGTTCCTGACCGGACATGGATCGTTTGGGACGTATACTATGAGGATAGGGAAAACGATGACGGACGTCTGTGGAGTTTGCAGAGTGAGGATAGCCCAGAGCATGTGGTGTGGAGTGTGAAAGATGGATGGATGAGAGAGTGGATGTGGTGAATCGACTAGGGATAGTGGCACTGCCGCCGGCGTCTGGCATTATAACGTTTATGGTGGGTGACAGGCGCAGGTGGCAGTTGATATATGAATTCGTGTGCAAGGTAATGGAGCGCAAGGAAAGGGAGGATAGAAGAATTGAGCGTAGGACACAGGATGAATAAGGGAATGTAGGAACGACGGATAGCAGTGGAGAGGAGTAAGCAGGTATGCAGGTAGAAGGTAAGGTACTGGGGAATGCTCGAGGATAAGATCTGATAAGGTCGGCCGAGCATTCCCGTATGCATCGCGCGTGTCCTGGGCGTCTCCAGCCCGACCATCTGGCTGGGACGTGAAGGGCACGGAGGGTTTTTAGTGGGTAAACCTGGCTGGCGGGGGTGCCTTGCGCCCATCCATGAATTCATGTCCTGGATGGGGGTGGGGCATTGTCGTCTTCCAGGGAGTCCCACACTCCCCGGAGGATACCGTTTCCCGGGGGTAGTGCGTAACGCATTTTCCCTCCGTCAAAAAAAAAAAAAAAAAAAAAAAGGATCTATGGGAGGGGGCATGCGGGGGCATTTGCCCCGGGCGCTAAAATATAGGGGCCGGCAATGGACCAGTTGTTTAAGTTGACAACGTCTCATTATGACATCAAAATAAATATTATTATCGATTCTTTCTTCACTTCACTAATGCTGATTGGCAACTCATTCCTTTGAATTTTTGTTCCATCTTTGGTCAAATGTTTTTATTTAACACAGCCTCGCATCGGTACGTCCTCATTGCGATTGATTTCATTTCGATAAAGCGAATGTATGGTATGGTTTACAGGAACAATGCTTCCTTATTCTAGGACGATGTTTTAATACGAATGCCAAAATGTTTTTGCGAAAGGAGATTATTATCACTTATTATGTTCACTTCTATAATTCTGGCTTCATAAAGAAGTGATTATCTGCCATGAATCAATTGTTAGATATATACAGTGTGCTTCAATGAAAAGGAGCCACCCTTGGTATTTCTCATTCTATCACTATAGCCGGAATTCAATACTGTTTGGAGGGGGACACATTTAAAGATAATCTTGAGTCTGAGAAAAGCAACCCTTTACGGGGGGAGGGGAGAGCTTTAACCTCACGAATTAGAATAGGGAATAGGGATCGAGTGACAGATCATTTTGAAGATCTCAGAATTCTCTTCTCAATAATGTGAATTTTAATTTCCTTAAATGGAAAATCTTGGAATGAAACGGATTTTCTTTATGATGTTCTTTTCTCGAAATTGAGCAAAGAAATTCAAAGCCATTCAAATCAAATGTTCGAATTGTTCTTCATTCAGTTCCATACAATAAAACAAACGCGATTCAATCATTCTGCAAACATCTCTAAAGACTTCTGGTGTCAACTGATTACACTTTGCGATACCTCTCTACTGCAAGTCGTCTAAGTTATTTAACTCAGTTTGAAACACTTCATATTTCAAGTATCACTATAGGAAAAAATCAAGAGGTGTCAAATCCGGAGACCGTCCAGGCCATTCTATTGGACTTCTGTGGCCAATTCAACGCTCTGGAACATATTCGTTTGAAAAGAATCGAACTGGTGCTGAATAATGAGCAGGTGCTCCATCTTGTTTAATGAATACCTCTTCTTCAATCAGATTCTCATCATTTAGGATTATTTCCAAAATTCTTGGGTAGATTGAGTTTTGAAGAAATTCCGGATAAACTTTACCATTCAAGATTTGCGGAAGAAGAAGTGGACCGATAATATGATCTCCAACAATTCCAGCCCAAACATTCAGTTTTTCTGGACGTTGAGAATGTTCTTCCCTCATCAAATAGGGATTAACGTCACTCCAGTACCGAAAGTTGTGACGGTGCACATGACCATTGAACGAGAATGTACACTTATCCGAAAAACAAATGCAGTTAAGAAGTTGTGGGTTGAGATTCAGACGATCTGTCATTTTTTCACAGAATTGACGACGTCTATCTGGATCATCATAGTTCAATTTCTGCACAGAATGCATTTTGTAAAGATGAAACTTGAATTTGTAGGGAGTCCTTGAAACTGATGATTGGCTCACTCCAGAAGCAGCACATATTTTTCTCAGGGACTGAGTGATTAGCATTGAAGCTAGTTGTCCCAGAAGAGCAATTTCAGTAGCTTCATTGTTGACTACCCTTTCTGGTTGGTGCTTTTTACTCTGAACTGAACCAGTTTCTCGAAACTTTTCCACAAGCAACAGAATGTCCCGGATTATTTTCCTTGAAAATTCTTGCATTATTTCTTGCATTTTTCTCATTCGAGTAATACAACTTTATTAGTTCTACACGTTTTTGAATTCAACAAACCATTCTCACTCACTTAAGCAGTATTGCTGAAGACCAAATTTAATACTCACCTGGCAAGAAAAAAATTCCGAAGTTGTCCTTAATAAATTCTGATGAAGTTCAACAGTAGGAATATCATATGGTTCACAAGGTTCTCCAGCAAAGGAAAAACGTATGCAGAATGTTTGGATCGCGTTTGTTTCATTGTATGGGAGTGAATGGAGGATAATTCGAACATTTGATTTGGATAGCTTTGAATTTTTTTGCTCAATTTCAAAATGAGTACACCATGAAAAAAATTCGTTTTAATCAAACAATTTTGATTTCAGGTAATCAAAATATACATTATTGAAAAGAAAGTTACAAGATCTTCAAAATGATGTATCATTCGACCCCTATTACCTATTCAAAATCATGCGGTTGAGCCGCCCCCTCGTTAGGGGTTGCTTTTTTCAGAGTCAAATGTATTTCAAAATGTGTCCCCTCCAAACATTATTGAACGTATCTGATTCAATTCCGGTGATAGTGATAGAATGAGATAGGATTTTTCATTGAAACACCGTGTATAATTATCCGCCCTGAATCAACCCGACTGTTTTTTCTAGGGGGGCACATGAGTACTTTGCCCCCCTCCCCTCCCCCCCCGCGCTAAAAATTGTAGATCCGGCCCTGGTTCGGGGCCCACATTGGTACAAGTCATGGAAGCTACCGGTCCAATGTTATTGCGACAACACTATTGCGACTCAGAATGTCAGTGGAAAATGGAAGATCAAAATGTGAAACGTTCCCAGAGTTAATCTAGGAAGAAGGCCGCGGTATTTCCGATCATCGTCTCTGAAACTCGTAACCTGCGCACGTGAAAATTAGCCCGAAATAGCCACTATATGGAGAGAATGGCCCGAAATTGCCAAAATAGGTGGAAAACGACCCGAAATTGTCGAAATTGGGGAAATTGACCCGAAATTGCCAAAATAGGAGGAAAACAGCCTGAAATTGCCGAAATAGAGAGAAATTGGCCCCAACTTGCCAAAATAGGGGAAACGGCCCGAAAGTGCCGAAATAGGAGAAAACGGTCCGAAATTACCGACTTAGGGGAAAAACAGCCCGAAATTGCCGAAATAGGGGAAAACAGCCCGAAATTGCCAAAATATTCGCTTGAACGGAAAAGGCACGAAATAGCCGAACCACAATGTTCGTCGTAGGTGTTTCAAGCTCATTATCCCTTAGACGGAACTATGTTGTCTTATTTTTAAATATTATGTTAATGATTACAAACCATTTAATCAGACGTTCCATACAATCTATTTGTTTTCATCCGGAGTTTAATGTCGATAGTTGTTCAAGGTAGAAGTATCAAAGTTGAACGTAAACGCTTGCACCCATCGATTTAATTCAGAATGTTAGCCTTATTGTGTTTTTACACTCGCAAGCCATGTTAACAGGATATAAAGTGGGTGGTGGTGGTTAGAACGTTGACGAATCAGGGAGCCGTGATCCACGGATGCACGATCAAAAGTGTCGTGACCAACGCACTTAGTCTTAGGTACCATTATAATGGGACGACTAAGTACGGGTGTTCGGTATCCCAACGGAGGAAGAGAGACCGAAGTTATAAAAAGTGTGTCCCGACTGGAGATAGCAGAATTTTGCGTCGGTATCTCCGGCCGATTCAGTCTAAAATTTCGAGTATTGGTCACTGGTGTTTGAAGTTGGGTCACTGCAGGTGAATTCTCTGTCGTATTAAATTTGAATATAGTGTTCTATCGCAAATCGTAGTATTAATTTTCGTCCCTATCGTATAACGAGTAACAAAGATGTTATATGAAACTTACTTGTGTAAGCTTCGCAATTGTTCAGGAGAATGGGTTTTCGTCTTCCGTAACAATCAGAAACGAAGTTTTTGAAAACACGTTTCGGCCGACTGCACCCCCTCCTGTCGTCAGTACAACGAAGATGCACCTCAATGCACAGGTGTTCTACGTCTGCATGCACTTTTAAAATTGTGAAATATATTTAATTACTAGAATGAATTTGACAGAAGTCAAATCTGTTCCTTGGCAACAAACCATAGATATGGATTCAAAACAATATTACATGCAAACATATAAGATGTTTTATCAAACTCACTTGTTTTAGCTTCTCAAATGTCAACGACAATGGATTTTCGTTTTTCGTAACAATCAGAAACGAAGTGGTTGAAAACCGTCAGAATCGTTTATGACTAGAGCGTTCAGTTAAGGCCGATTCTAACTGCGGCAGGCACGGGCACGGCACGGTCTCGGCAAACAATTAAAATACGATTTATTTGTTTATAAATGGGGTCGGTTTCAACCGATCGTCAACGGAGTTGGTATATATATTTTTTTCTAATAAATAAGATTTTCAGCGACACTCTCAACCGATTGTCAGAAGTAAGGCACCTTTTTTCCCATATATTTGTCTATATGTTTCAGTATTTTAAATAAGCTTGTAGAATATGCACATATATCGACAAATACCTGCAGAAAAAATATATACATGTCCCTATTTAGCCTATTTATAAACACATAAATGGCATTTTAATTTTGCCGAGATCTTGTAGTGCCCGTGTCTGCCGCAATGAGAATCGGCCTTTAATCTATTTCAATTTAAGGCCGATTCTCACTGCGGCAGGCATGGGCCCGGCACAGTCTCGGCAAACAATTAAAATACGATTTATGTGTTACTAAATAGGGCATCTACTTTCAACCGACCGTCGTCGGAGTTGGTATATATATTTTTTTCTAATAAATAATATTTTCAGTGACAGTTTCAACCGATCGTCGGGAGTTAGGTACTTTATTTCCTAGATATTCGTCTAAATTTTCAATATTTTGAATGAGCTGTGTAGCACATGTATCGACAAATATCTGCGGATAAAAATATATAAGCCCCGACGACGATCGGTTAAAAGTGGATACCCTATTTATTAATACATAAGTCGCATTTTAATTATTTGCCGAGACCGCGGCGCGCCGTGCCCGTGCTTACCGCAGTGAGAATCGTCCTTTATGATATCTGCGGGCTATCAATACATAAAACGAAATGTTCTATTGGAACCGTACGTACGTAGAAAACTTGTACTACTGAACTTGTTCAGATATAATGAAATCGGAACCATTAGACGTTCAAACACTTATAATAGCACAAAAAAAACCTATGCTAGAAAAAAGTTCGGTAAGCTTCGTGCCTCTTTGTGCAGTAAATATGGGACCGGTACACTTGACCTACATTTTCGTCGTGAAGGGGATGGAAGTTTTCAGTAGGGATGGCGTTTTTGGACCCGTCGCCGTTGGCTTGCTGTGTGGAAGCGATTACAAAGGAATGTGTACAGGGGCAAAAGGGGTTGCTTAATGGGGGACTATTAACGAATTAAAAGTTACTGAATTCCCAGTCGACTTCGTCGTTACTTCGATTTCCCGTCATCCGTCTATGAAGTGCGAAGGGCCGGAGAGAGGTAGAATCAACATAAATCATCACTCGACTGTTCCATGTGAATTTATTGGAGTGGGTATTCCAGAAGATGGAATTGGAGTAATGCGATAAATAATATTTTACCTCCTACGGGTGAGGGAGTAAGTTTCCGTAACACAAATATATCACTAGTCAATTGAATTTGGAGAATATAGGGGAAAACTATTTCTCTTAAAATAGGGTAATCATTTTCTTTTTCTTGAATTTCTACTTTTGGTCATTGATTGGAGAATGAACTTCAAAATTTGAATCTGTATCATGCATTTTTCATGTATAATCATTTATTTATTCAACGCATATTTGTTGCAAAAGGATTGGACAGGATTTAATGAACTAGAATGTATTTTTGGTTTTCTCTACTGTTGTTCTTTATTTTCCTCATTCTTTTAGCTTTTTCTCTGAGGGTAAGGCCATCTGGACGACCTACTCGCATGCGACGTATGTACACCCACCCCGAATGACATTTCATGGCGAAATTCCTTCCAATAGATGCTAGGTGCATGCTAACTGCGATCGATGAAACCTTCAAGTTCGTATGTAAAGTACCACATCCTCATCCTGAAACGGTGACTGAATCACAGTACTCTTTCAATACTTGACAGGATCCTAAAAAACTTTCTAGTAATTCAAAAAATCATATACATATATCATACATATATACATGTAAATACTTGGATTATGTTTGTTTTTTTAGTGCTTCCGAAATTTAAAATTGTCTTGTTCTTTGGGTTAGCACTTGGAATTGATATATAAATTGATTAAATCAAAGATATATTCACGTCCTGATACGTGTTTCGGCTTTCGCCTTTTTCAAAGGATATTACAATATGACAATTTCAAAACCTGTCAATAATCAGTAAATATGTTATGGAAATAATGTAACAGAATACGTGATTCAAGCGAAATGAAATTATTAAATTAAATGAATGGTTTGTGATAATTGAAAGAATGGACTTTGGTAAATAATTTGTCAATGAATGAATTATACAATGATGGGATCTATTAATAGATTACTATATAATTTTCGATTCAAAAGATCTAAAATTATGAAATTAGGAATAGAAAAGAATTTTGTATCATTTCAGTAAGTTGTAGTATATTTGTGATAAATTATTTATGTCTGATTTGTCATTTCTTTCTTTTTTTATATGAATCATTTCTAAGTATTTTCTGGTTGTATAGTTACTTTCTTTATTAAGTATTTTGTAGTTCAAAAAATCAAATTCATGATGTTCATTTTCTTCGTGTTTTTTAAGAGCTGTAGAATTTTTAGAAAATTTATGGCCATTAAGTCTTTCTTTAATATATTGCATGGTTTGTCCAATATATACTGTTATGAATTCTATACCGGATAGATGTCGCCACCACGGAATTCGAGATGTTTCGAGAAGATACCTTTCTAGATGTCGCCTAATGACTAGAGAGGAGGGGAAGATTCGATATTGACAGTTTTGACGTGTGATAAATTAATTGAGCGGACGGGAAAATAATAAAGTCGTTGTGTTATTTTCGGAACAATTATAACAATAAAGTCCGTGGTTCGTTATTGCGTCGTTCGTGAGTTATTTCCGGAATAATTTAGTGTCAGGTGTGGGGTCGTTGTAAATGCCACCTATTACAAGATCGATGGAGGAACAGCTCAAGAACATTCTAGACGCTATTGCTACATCGAACCAGTCGTTGAATGCTGCCATCGCTGCATCGAATGAGTCGACAAATGCTGCCATTGCTGAGACAGATGCTGCAGTCGTTAAGTCAAGACTTCGATGGACGCCGCTGTCGCCGAGATGAAGGACTTTACATCGATTGAGATAGCTAAGGTGTCAACTAAAGTTTCCGAGGTTGAGGAATACACTGCAACCGCCATACGAGGATTGGAGGAGCGGATCCAGAAGCTGGAAGGCGGGGACGTCGTAAAGGAAGAAACACAGAAGAAAAGTGCCGTTTTCTCTCCGAGCGTGGGGCCGGAATCCATCATTGCTTCTATGGTGCCAGGACCTGTCAGCACGCCTGTCCTTCATGCAGCTAATGCGATTCCAAGTGTCAAGACGTCGATTTTCGATGGGAAGACTTCGTGGAGTGTTTACAAGAGCGCTCTGGTGTACGCCATGAAGATCGAGGCCGTCAACTTATCCTCCAGAAAAGATCGACGTCCTATTCGTGCAGTAAGTGTCCGGAATCCAACAGACTACCTGGAGAAAAGAGTACTGGAATTGGAAAGGCTCGTGAAGTCGCAAGATTCGCCCAGATGGAAAACTAGGGATGCAAGATTGAACTGCTGGACATGCGGGAAAGAAGGGCACTTGAAGAGAAACTGTCCCAAACGGGATGGAGCCTCTGCCGAAGAGTCGCAGTTAAACTAAGATGCGGTAATCTCGAGGGGCGGAGGTTACCGCGTGCAGGGGATGCCCCTTTCCGTGTTTTCCAGATTTCTTCACTGCAGGGAGGAGATATAGGGCTTTTCGTCGAAGGAGAAATTGACGGAGTTCCTTGCCGTTTCATCGTCGATACAGGAGCCAACGCCACGATTATCCGGCCAGATGTTGCCAGGCGCCTGGAAAAACGGCATCTCTACCAGGCGCCTTCGGTTTCCCTGCAGACTGTTAAGGGCGACAAAATCACCGTGCACGGAAAAATCGAAGTTAACATCTCATTCGGGTTTAAGAACTATCCTTATAAAGTGTACGTTGCTGATGTGACCGACCCCTGCATCTTAGGACTCGACTTTCTAAGAAATTATGACATCACCATTAACTTGAAGAAAGGTGAGCTCCAAGCTGCAGGAGAAGAAGTGCCTTTGTTCGGACTGGATGCAGAAGATCGCCACCTGTGCCGGATCGTGGCTCTAGAAGATGTCGTTGTGCCTGCGCGAACAGAATTTGTGACGGAAGATATTCTTGAAGATGGACAGAATTTCAAATTCGGGATAACCGATTTGCAGAATCTGAGAAATTCCCAAAGGAGTGCTTGTGGGGCAGCGCTGGTGGACGTCTCAGAAATATTGTGCCCGTCAGAGTAGCAAACATCAGTAGTGGGCCGAGAATTATTCGGAAGGACAAGAGATTGCTACGTGCTCTCCGTAACAAGCATTGAACAACGGGCTGATGAAGCTTCGACAATACCAGTGGATGACCTGCTGGATCAGCTGATTGGAGATATTCAGCTAGATAAAAGACAAAAAGCGGTTGTCGGAGCTTAGTACAGGAATTCCAAGATGTCTTCTCCTCATCGTCGAAAGATGTGGGGCGAACAAAACTGGCGCAACACCGAATTGATGCAGGAACTCACGCGCCAATCAAGTTACATCCTCGAAGACTGCCCATCGCGAAGCAAGATGAAGTTAGTAAGCTGTTATTGAAGGAGATGGAAGAGAATGATGTTATTGAGCCTTCATCAAGTCCCTGGGCTTCCCCTATTGTGTTGGTTCGCAAGAAGGACGGTTCTACCAGATTCTGTGTAGATTACAGAAAGCTGAATGACGTAACAAAGAAGGACAGTTACCCTCTTCCAGAATTGACGACACCCTTAACACCTTGTCTGGGAACAAATGGTTCTCGACTCTGGATCTAAGAGCGGATACTGGCAGGTCGGGATCCACCAAGACGACCGTGAGAAGACTGCTTTCACGACTGGACAAGGGTTGTGGCAGTTCAAGGTGATGCCATTCGGCCTGTGCAACGCGCCTGCCACGTTTGAACGGTTAATGGAGACTGTTCTGAAGGGACTGTCCTACGAGGCCTGTCTCGTCTATTTAGATGACATCATCATCATCAGCAAAAACTTCACGGAACATGTGTCGAACATCAAGAAAGTGTTGACAAGACTGCGGGAGGCTCATTTAAAACTGAGCCCGGCCAAGTGCAAGCTCTTCCGCCAGAAGGTGAATTACCTCGGACATGTCATATCTTCCATAGGTATAAGCACTGATCCTGATAAGACGCATGCTGTACAGAGCTGGCCTCGCCCAAAAGACGTACACCAACTTAAAAGTTTTCTGGGACTCTGTACCTACTATCGCAGATTCGTGAAGAACTTCTCCAAGATGGCAAGGCCACTCCATAGACTGACCGAGGAGAAACAAGAGTTTCTGTGGACCACTGACTGTGACAACGCGTTCGAGCAGTTGAAGGCTGCTTTGGTATCTGCACCAGTACTAGCATATCCGGACGTCGAGAAGAACTTTATCGTAGACACGGACGCCAGTCACGAAGGAATTGGGGCCGTGCTGTCACAAGAGATCGACGGTGAAGAACGGGTCATCGCATATTTCAGCAAAGCCTGTCGAAGGCTGAGCGGAACTATTGCGTCACCCGGAAAGAGTTACTGGCTATAGTGAAGTCCGTTGAACATTTCCATCACTATCTGTATGGCCGGAAGTTTCTTCTGAGGACTGATCACGCGTCGTTGGCCTGGTTACTGAATTTCAAAAATCCGGAGGACAAATAGCCAGGTGGATCCAACGTTTACAGGAATACGACATGAACATTCCAACACCGTAAAGGAATATCATGGAAATGCGGACGCACTTTCCAGAAGACCTTGTCCTGAAGAGTGCAAACACTGTGTGCCAAGGCGGAAGAAATTCGGAGACACTGTTTCTGCCATCCGACAAGTAACTTCGGTGCCAGCAACTTTGGACGATGACCCTTGGAGTGACGAAAACATTCGCAAAAGTCAACTGAAAGACAAGGACCTGAAACCGATTTTAGACTTCAAGAACTCTGTCACCGAAAAGCCAACGTGGAAAGATGTGGCACACCATAGCCCTGCGGTAAAGAGATATTGGGCTATGTGGGACTCCTTACATCTCAGAAATGGAGTGCTTTTCCGAAAATGGGAAAACGACGATGGAAAAGACTTCAGATGGCAAATGGTATTGCCACGATCTAGAAGTCTCCAGTGTCCTGCAAAGCTTCATAGCAGTCAACTGGCGGTCATTTTGGAATCATGAAGACTCTCCATAAGGTTCGAGAGCGATTCTTCTGGGACAAGTCGAAGGCCGACGTAGAAGTGGTGCAAATCATGTGATGCTTGTGCCTCTCGCAAAGGACCCAAGATTCGAACTAGAGGAAAGTTGCAGAAGTACAATGTTGGAGCACCATTCGAGAGAATCGCTCTTGATGTACTAGGACCTTTACCTCGCACGGCTGATTGCAACAAGTATGTACTCGTGGTCATGGACTACTTCACTAAGTGGCCGGAGGCTATGCGATTCGACCAGAAGCAACCACCGTGGCGGAAGCTCTCTGCTGAATTGGATCTCCCGGTTTGGGTTCCCCTTCTCATTCATTCTGATCAGGGGACAAACTTTACGGCCGCAGTCTTCACTGGATTATGTAAGCTGCTCGGAATGGAAAAGACCAGGACGACGCCTCTGCATCCGCAATCTGACGGCATGGTGGAGCGTTTTAACAGGACAATATTGAACCACCTGTCCTTATTCGTATCACGGAATCAGCAAGATTGGGACCAGAAGTTACCATTGTTACTTCTGGCATGTCGGAGTGCGACTCATGAGAGTACCGGTTACACTCCAGCTCAGATCCTGTTTGGGCGGGAGCTGCGGCTACCCTGTGACTTGCTCTTTGGACGACCACCAGATAAACCTTCTTCACCTGAAGAATATTTGGACAACCTTCAGGTGCGGTTAGAAGACATTCATCAGTTCGCCCGAGAGGATCAATATCGCAACGGAGCGCATGAAGACCGGTACGACGCAAAGGCAACTCACCGGTCATTCAACGAAGGCGACAAGGTATGGCTGTGGAATCCTAAACGTCGAAAGGGACTTTCGCCTAAGCTTCAAACTTCCTGGGAAGGACCGTACTCTGTGGTAAAACAGATTAACGACGTCGTGGTTAGGATTCAACGAACTCCATCAAGTAAACCAAAAGTAGTGCACTACGATCGTTTGGCGCCCTACTTTGGTAGTGCCTAACTTGCCTAACTTCTTGAGAATTGCGCTGCCCGTGCAGTATTTGAGAGGGGGGCAATGTTATGAATTCTATACCGGATAGATGTCGCCACCACGGAATTCGAGATGTTTCGAGAAGATACCTTTCTAGATGTCGCCTAATGACTAGAGAGGAGGGGAAGATTCGATATTGACAGTTTTGACGTGTGATAAATTAATTGAGCGGACGGGAAAATAATAAAGTCGTTGTGTTATTTTCGGAACAATTATAACAATAAAGTCCGTGGTTCGTTATTGCGTCGTTCGTGAGTTATTTCCGGAACAATACTTTCGAACAGTTTTTACAATCTATTTGGTAAATACAGTTGGTCGTTTTATTTTTTGGTATTGGCATTTTTAATTTAGAAAAAAGGCAGCCGAGATTGTTTTCAGTTTTATGTGCGATTTTTATATTATGGTTCTTACAAATACGTTTCACGTTCTCGGATAGGCCAGCAACATAAGGAAGCGAAATGTATTTTGGTGGGTCTTGATTAGATGTGTTATCTATAGGGTTTTTGTAGCAAGTTATATATATTAAAATTTTTTGCTGAAGATTCTATTAAATCAATTCAATAGGATAATTATTTTTTCGATCAAGACACAGTTTTTGCTTTTTATAGCTTCCCGTCTGTATTTGGATCGGATAGTTTAATGGATCTATCTGCAATTCCTGAAATAACTGATTTTTATATTCCATTGGTGAAGCTGAATTTAAAATTCAAATAACGTCGGACCAAGTTGGTTTGTGTACCAAATGGTTTCGATTTTATTAGTTTGTCGTATTAAGGTTATGTCAAAAAGTTGATTCTGTTGTCATGCTCCATTTCTATTGTAAATTGGATTTGTGGATGGTATGAATTGAATGCTTTTAATGTATCGTTAATGTGAATGTCAAGGCATGGCAAGAATACAATCATCGACATATCGTTTATAGAATGTTGGTTTTGTGTGGAATATTATTGATAACGTTTTCTTTTAGATCCTCCATTATCAGTTGGGCTAACGTGGCTGATATAGGAATTCCCATACAACCGTTAACTTGTAAATAGAAATTCTCTTCAGAATTGAAAGTAGGATTTTGCTAAACAAAGTTCAATTCCTTTCATAAATTCTTTTCGTTAAGAGAGGTGTGTGATTGTAGTAAATGCCATTTTATTGATTAATTTTTGATAATGCTAAGCGGTAAATTAATTGGTATAGACTGATTACATCTAGTGAGAAAAGGACGTCATTGCAGTTGATGGTAGTCTCATGAATAAATTTTTTAAAATTCCAGGAATCTTTAACATAAAAAGGGTTTTTGTTAAGAATAGGGAAAATACAACATGACAGATATTTGGATAGTTTGTAAAAAGGACTCTGAATACAACTTACAATCGGTCTCAAAGGGACGTTTTGTTTATGGAGCTTTGGCAATTCATAAATTTGGGGTGCTAGAGCATTATGTATTTTCAAAGTTTTGGATATGTCTTTTGTCAAATATTTATTTTTTTCCCATCGGTTTATTAGTTGATTGTTGACTTTTTGAAAGGTATTAGTTGGGTCATTTTTTATAAGTTTGTATGTTTTTGTATCATAAAGGAGTTGTAGCATTTTTTCTCTATAATCAATTGAATTCATTATTACCGTTTTATTCGATTTATCTGATCTAAGAATCAAAATTTGAGGATTTTCTCTCAAGAAGTTTTTCGTTTTGTTGATGTCTCTATGATTTATGTATGATCTTCTATTAATAATTTTAGGCTTACGTTTTTTGAAATTAGTAACAATGTTTACAAATTTCGTTTTAAGGTCGTTTTTGTGTCATTGTTTAGTTTTCTTGCCGCTTGTAAATTTGCTATTAGTTTATCTATTGGTATTTTATCAGTTTTATAATTTAAACAGAATTTTGGACCAAGACTGAGAACGGGTATAATTTCTTCAGGGATTGTAGTATTTGATATATTAGTGATCCATTTGTCATAGTTAGATTTGGTTATATTTTTATTAGTTTTGAGATGTAAATACTTTCTGGGTATGGGTCAATTCAAAAATATATTGAAAATGATCATACAATTCTATTTATAACGCGTTTTTGAAAATTATCTGATGATGGCAAAAGCCGAAACGCCTTATAAATAGAATTATATAATTATTTTCAACACATTTTTGAAACTGAAATCAGTTTCCGACTGTCTCGTACAGCGAAAACATCTCTGATGATGCTCGGTGTGATCCCAGCGAAACGTCAAAACGCTTGTCTTTCCTTCCAGGTTTCTAGCGATAACCAACGGACGTATACCCAGAATATCAATGGTACAACATACAATTCCGTCCGTGAAAATCTAAAAGTGAACATACGCAGAAAGTATGTAAATATAACTTGAAGTCAAAAAAATCGTTAAAAAATACATATATACATATATTATTATAAGCGACATATTATTATATACATATATTATATTATTAAATAATATTTTGTTTCTTAGCAACAAGCCATGAATATGAATTTACGAACAATACTAAACATCTTTTGTGTTTGCATTTAGTATTGTTCTTATTATATTATTATATACATATATATGTAACGCAGGTATATGCGCGTTAAGGTGTGTCTCATCTCTATTTCTTCTATGGTTGATCATCTGTGGTGTGCGTGTTTCATAAACTCAGTTATGGACTATGCTCTACGTTGCATATTGAACGCCAGAGAAGATATCGACATATAGACTTTAAATTCTCGATTTCTAGGGTTAGGTTTTCTTCAAGCTGGCTTTAATCTCGATGAGAGTCTGAAAACAATGTTCATTTAATTTTACAAAAAAGCCAAAACCATTAGTATATACCTAAAAACAATATTCGACAATTCAAAGTCTGAGCATAGTCAAAACTGAGGTTATGAAACACGCACACCACAGATGATCAACCATAGA